>CP045900.1:20119164-20154290 GCA_013387185.1 Caligus rogercresseyi | reverse complement strand
GTTTTTTATGTGACTAATAAAGGCCTTGCTGCAGAGAAAAAAAAAAAAAAAAAAAAATATCGACTGCACAAAAAAAGTGCATGTACAGCAATTCCATCATTAGACGATTATTAAAAATACTTTGAATTTCAGAAGGTTTAATTAAAGAGTAGTTAACATTGTGTGGATGATTGAATATCCAAGTAGAATTCAATATAAAGTCTATCAGACAGATGCATAATTTTAACAATGAAAGTTCCTTTCAGTTTTTTGTGTGTTATGTTTTGTTATAGTAATTTTAGTATCACAACTTCTCTTTAAAAACAGAATGGAAATTAAAAACATAATAGCAATCTATGAATCCCGGAGAATGGCTCAATAGGAGTATTAAAAAACTAATATTGAATGTGAATATGGCAAAGAACAAATGGGTAGTAAATATTTGAAAAATTGTATATCGTAGACATCGTCACAATGCTAATCAAACATATACTTATGCAACCTTATGGTGGCAATGAAGGCATGCAAACAAATTATATTATTAGGCACACTCCCATCGTACATTAGTTTTATGTATGTTACTCTCTTATAATATATTTTATGTTTCCATTGTACAATCTGATTAGTGTTTGGGGTATGTTGAGCCCTATTTTTGTATTTTTTTCCACTCATATGATTGATGTTGGTACATTCAATCGTTGATGTAATGATAGAAATAGTTTAAAGCATCTGTTTATTTATGAATATTTTTATGCTGTAGTTTGTCTCATTTTTTTTATGTAATATGAAGATTATAGAGCATATATATTTATAGATATATTATATATACTTCAAGTAAAAATAAAAGAAATATCATTCATTATATTTATATAATATACATATTATAATAGTAGCCGAAAAATAAAGCTCTTGTAGAGGAGAAAAAAATTATATGCAGTTAAAACTACTACAAGTTTTTCTAATTGAATAAATAATAATTAAAACTTGTTCTGGGGCTTATAGTTACAAGTTATGATGTGCATCAAAGTTTGGCTATAAATGATAATTTCACTTGCTGAAAAACCACCAATTATTATTATAGGGGTTATATATCATATAACTCTAGAGAGTGCTTTTTTATATCACTGTTCAAATCAAATAAAACGAATGAAGATGGTATATAATGCATCGCATTATTGGATTAAACATTTATCTCACTATATGACCTAGGATATGATAAAAACAAAATAATTTTTCAATTTCTTTTTTGATAAACCTATTTACCAAAAATTATGTTTACTTCCAACGACTGCAACAAAACATATTCCTACACTTGCTTAAATTTCAAATAATGACGGATAATAAAAACATCAAATTATAACAATGAAAAGAATACGTGGAGTTGCATGAAGGTACACTAATAATCACCCTAGTTTAAAATCAGGTTCACATATAATAAGAACAAAAGTGTCATTGATTGCCCCTCCATAAAACTAAGCAAGCATGTAGAGGGAGCGACTGACAATAGTATTTGATTTCTTGAGGATTATTTTTAACAATACTAAAGTGCCTATTTACTTTTAAGCAAATATATATTAAATTAAAGAACAAAGCTCCTATATAGGTCCACTAATGACTAATACAATACTTAGTTTAGATGAGATTTGTCCAGTCCTGTAAGCTATACAAAGAAACAAGGCCAAAAGTATAACTCAATATAAATTATGAAATGAATACTTATTTACTATTGGATATGTGAAGCATAATATACAAAAGTCTTTTTCTTGAACATGATTGGCTGAAAGAAAAGAAGAGGGAAGTTTAAAAATGCAGTTGGTATTATGCTACGAAGTATCAATCCTCTCTCGATACTGAGATGCAAAGATCAATTCAGATATAAGAATATAATCCCTAAGAGTACGAGTTATCTCCTTTCATGGGCCTACATCCACATCATATGCAAATCCTTTGAATGGTCTCCTCTAATATCATATATTATTTTAATAAAGGAGCTCCTCAGACTAAGAGAAAATGAGGAATCGTACAATAATAGTATCAAATATTTAGCTACGACCTGAAAAAGTAATATTTTTATTTGTGAAAACTGCCATGATATTATATTTAAAAGCATTAAAAATGTTTAAAACAATATTGACACTTCAACTAGGGTAGGAGAGAGAAAAATACAACATTCTTATAGGACTTTGCTGACTCCCAAAGGCCTTGAAGAAGTGCTCTTGAAGACATTGTTATTCTGATGATGGAGGTCCTCAAAGGGACTTACAAATACACACAAAAAATCATTGAATGAAAACGCATGATGCTTGTTGTTCACTTCTGGGAAGAAGAAATAAGACTTCTTCTTCTTCTCCTTCGTAATTGAGTTCTTCAAGGAGGCATTTTTTAATAAAAAAAGAGAGGGAAAATAACAATGAAAAAGAGAGAAGGATTAATGGTGGCCCTTCCAGGAGCAGCAGCGTTGGTATTATTATTAGTATTCATGCATCTAACGACTTCCGTGTTGTCAAGCACACAAATAAGTGTTTTGTGTATGTTTATAAATACGTGTAGGCTAGAGGGTAATTTGTTTAATGAAATGAAAATAAACATAAATATTATACAATGTAAATAGAAATGTAATGCTTTTTGAAGAGGGATTTCATGACTACTGTAGTCCTTTGACACTTTTCCCTTCGTTCCTGCGTATTTATTGTCGTAAGAAGTCTTTCTCACATGACAAAGGGCATTTAATTTCAATAGAAAATAAAATCATGGCTTTAACCCATAAAGGGCCCAGAAGTTAATGGTTTAGAAGGTTTTTTGTATTAGAAATAATTACATTAACATAATATTAAGATATGAAAATGTCACCCCCCGCGATAGTTGCGTCATAAGAAACTAAATGATCCTAGAAAAATGGATTTTGGTTTGACAACCCCCCCACCCAAATTGCGTTTCGTTATGAAGCAAAACTTTTTTGTTATTACTTATTTTGAAAATTTAGTTTTATTAATTTAGCTATGATCAATTTATGGCTTCGTTATTTTTTGTAAATTTTCGTCAAAGAATATTAGTTCCAATAAATGAATATAAGTGCAGACGCACCAACCATTTTTTAAATAACAGCTCTACTAGGGTTCTTTTATAGTTTCAAGAAGGAAAAAGAAAAAGAGGGTACTCATGTTGATGTTTTTTAAGTTATTTTTTAAATACGTTACTTTCACATCTTAATTTTCATACAGTAACTCCCTCACATGGTTGAGAATCTAATCTAGACGTTGACTATAAAAACATGGATAAAATTAGTACATACAATGATACAATAAGGAGACAATAAAAAATACGCATTATTTGAAGTCATATTAAAAGTCATATACTAAATTAACTTAAAAAATATGTAGACTACATGGTAATTGGACGGGGTTTAGTGACTTTCATGCCCGTCAAAAAAAAATATGATGTTGACCTATATTCATAGCTTTTTCTTTTTTTAAAGATATATAAACATTTTTATAATAATTATCAAGTGAGCAGAGACGAATATAATAAAACATATCAAGTAAACATAAAATGGCAATGTGAGAGAAATAGTTTTTTTTTTCCTTTAACGCATTCATTAAAATTCACATTACAAAATAGTATGCAATAAAATAATATAATCATATGGATTAAAACAGAAAAAGGGTATATATATAAAAAAAGGATTTAAGAATGAAAAAAAAATGAGGTCGTAATAAACAAATACACTAAGAAGCGTCCAGGGCAAAATTAAAAGGTGTGAAGCTCTATCAACTCCTCCCTCAAACCCAATCCATCGTTAGGAGCTGGGACATCGCTGAGGATCTCCGTGCATTTTACTTGAAAGTGTTGACGTTTGATACCGAGCGTAAGACTTCTATGTTTCATTACACAATGAGCTTTTTCTTAATTTTAGCATGAAAATACAAAGAGCATGATTTTGGACTACATACAGCATTAGAATCTTTATTAATGAGTTTCGAAAGCAATAGCAATAAAAATACGACAGAATAATGCGATTCGTTTGTTACAACAAGTTCAACCTTCAAATTATTGATTCAATATTTGAAGAAAAAATCTCTTTTAAATAAGAATAATTTCTATAAGGATATATATGTTACGGCTTCCAAAACACCAACATGTTGAATCATTTTGAAGACAAGAATGTTCTTTGAAACTAAATCGGTTCAAAAGGTCTGAACTGTCGGATTGCTTATTGGTAATTCGAATTGCCAATCATTTTTTTGTACATTAATAAATGTCATAAAAATAAATATTTCGGCATATTTTTACAATATGTATTAACGTTGCATCATCATGTTCTCATCAGAAAGGCGACAAGATGCATAAAATTTCAGTAACTCTTTCTTAAGTCGATTATTTGTTGAAATTGATTGAAAATAGTCTATGTATATATATATATATTTATATATATATATATTTATATATATATATAAAATTTGTCATTTAATAAAGTAATTTTGTAACTACAAAAATATTCATAATCGACTTGCTTAGTTTTTAATTGTTAAATATAATGACATATTAACATTTAAGCTTAAACTTTTGTCACAACAACCAATAGTCAAATAAAAAAACATATATTATAGGGAGAGAAGTCTCCGACGAAACGAATGCACTAAACTTTACCTTTGTAAATACAAAGACCTTGATAGCAAAGAAGCTTACGACATACGAACCCATAAGACCGGAAAAGATCAGAAATACTACTCGACCCAAAAACACTATTTTAGCTAATTTGAAACAAATAATTCAGAATATTAAGAACTTTCCATAATATGACTTGTTTTGTGTTTGTAAGTGTGTATTCTGTTTTGCGCATTTGTGTACATGTTAATTAGATGGTATTTTAATTGATTGTTTGAGTGGATATTAAATTTCTGAGTACATATAATGTTTATTTATGTATTTTATATGCATTAGCATCGTTTTATTATTAATCCTATTGTATATATGCGAGCTATTTAATGAAAAACTATATATGGCAAAAATGCATAGAAATTATAGATGAGCTCCTCTCAATTTACCTTTAGGTAAAAAGAAAAAAAAATCAAGTTATGATATAGGTTATGGGAATAAGTTTTAATCGTTTTTCCATAGATGGCATTAATAGTATTGCTTGCTTCTTTTCTAGCCTTTGCTTACATGAATTTAAAAGGTTTATATGTCAGCTGTTGAACACAGAATAAGATTTTGTTTTGTTTGCATCGAAATGTCGAATTTGTTCCAAAACAGCAGCATTTGAGGGAAGTTTTTCTCCACTACAGTCTTTTGAAGAAAGATATAATTTTTGGGCATTTTATCATCACTAGCGATTAAAAATGGATTCACTACGTCAACCCTAAATGCAAAGTAGCATCAGTGAAGCCAGGTGAACCAGTTCCATCAACGCCAAAACACAATATTAACGGGTCAAAAGTCATGCTCTGTATCTGGTGGGACATGGTGGGTGTGGTCTACTATGAGCTGCTGAAACCGTCTGAAACTATCCATTCCCTTAACGATACCGACTCCAACTAATGCGTTTAAAACAAGCTATTCAAGAAAAACAACCGGAATGGCGCAATAGACACGAAAAGTTGATTTTGCAGCACGCTAACGCTAGGCCACATGTTGGTCAACCCATCCAATCATATCTAGAAGGAGTGAAATGGGAAGTCTTATCCCAACCACCGTATTCACCAGACGTATTCACCCCTTCAGATTATCATTTGTTCCGTTCGATGCAGTCGACATTTACTGGAGAGTGCTTCACCTTATATGACGAGATACAAAAGTCATGCTCTGTATCTGGTGGGATATGCGGGGTGTAGTCTACTATGAACTGCTGAAACCGTCCGAAACTATCCATTCCCTGTACGTTACCGACTTCAACTAATGCTGGATGACTGAACCGCCTCGTAAGAAATATAATTCTACACTAGAGGTATTCGTTTATTGCCTAAAAAATGGCGAAAGAAAATTGCTTCAGAAAGAAAATATTTAATTATTATTATATAGCTCATAAAATAGTTAAATTAAAAGTATTTTGTTCATAAGTGTGTTAGGAAGTATTTAGATAGATAATATCATCAAGCCCGAAAGAAACTGATTACACAATTCTGAGCCATTAGGATATAATGTCTATGGTAGTTGTCTCAATAAAATATTTAATAATTTTACTATAACAAACCGACATAGAAGTTCTCAAGGATCTATGTATTTAAGTTATACTAAATCAAAGAGTGAATACTTTATGCAATGTTACATACTTATATTGTATCTTGATCAATATAAGATTACATTATTGTAATCATATATATGTATATGCACTTAGTCAGGAAGCAATTAAAAGAGCTGATATTTATTTTATTAGCTATGTTTCATTGAAGTAAAGTATAAGAATGAATATTCATGGGAATGAAGGATAAGAAATTTGAACTATTCAGCGTTTAATATCAAAAGAGGATAGCCGAAGGACGAACATTACATATGTACATATCAATATGTATTTTCCTCAATATGTTTAAATATTGTATTTCTAGGATCCCAGAATACAAATCTAGATCGAAGCCTTGATCCAAGGTAAAGTAAGTAACTGATGTTAAATCATTTTGGAAATATATATCTTCTCACTGCATTTTGATATGTTTGAAGTTATAGTTACATTGACTTTCATCCATTTTAGCTATACAATGAACTAATCAAACACAGGATGTTTTTTAATTTACTTCAGTGTGTTCGGAGCATGCTTGTAATGCAAAATGTTATTTGTATCTTATTGTTTCTGTACGATATATTTTCTTGTGAAAAGAGCTAGTTATGAAAATATAATCAAGATATACCTTTTTAGCTGTTTCGAAGATTGGCATATATTTACTTGATGTGGTAGAGATAAATGACTTTCCCATCAAATCTATCTCGCAAAGCAGAATGAATGCTGATCAAAACATCAAGTCCAATGAATTACACTCCATCTACCTCAAGTATTACATATTATTTGTCTTCATTGAATATTTATTGTATGTGTGTAACTCTTGAGAGTGCCCCTGATATAATATTGGTCATGAGCTGAAAAAATAACAACGGCCATTTGATGAGCTGATTCCAGGATATTTTCCAATTTTAGTTAGAAAAAAAGGAAATACTTTGATTAAATAATCATAGCCGAACTGCAAACGAATGGTACGACTTAATTTCTGTGTATGTTTTCTAGATTAAATATTTTAATTATATATAAAGAGTATTTCTATTTTTGAGAGTATTTTATTTATTTGTTTTACTGAATGATGATAATATCAAAAACATAATATACAACAACATAAAAATATAATTATATCCACGTGGACACATCCCAAACACTCACGAGGCTCCATTCTTCAGATATTTTTATAATACTTATATAAGCATCCAGGCTTAATTTTAGACTCATTAATGAAACTTTAGTAGTAAAAAGATGAATGTTGTTATTATTACCTCCGCCGAAGGAGGTATTGTTTCACTGGCGTTGGTTTGTTGGTTTGTTTGTCAGCAGGATAACTCAAAAAGTAAGGAACAGATTCGGATGAAACTTTGTGAAATTGTTGGAAATGCCAAAAGAAACAAGGGATTAAATTTTGGCATCTATGAGTGCTTTTTTAAGATGCAAAATGAGCTAAATATTAATAAATATCTCAAGTTAGCCTACTCTGCCAATAGATGTCGCTGTGCTGTGAAATCGGGTGCCGGGGCGTCTTCCTCTCGGAATTTCCGTCGAGGGGAACCCTCCCCGTCCCTCAGTCTCCCCAGTCGTGAAAAATCCGCCTCGGAAGGCTCATAAGGACCCCGTGACGGCGGAGGTTTGCACTCTCTGAGTGTACATATGCCTCTAGTTGTGATATTATATTTCCACGAACTAAATATATACCTAACTGTTGATTAGTTAATTGTTTGTTAAATATTACTTTGTGTGTAGTTTTAGAGAATTTTTGTTGTTGTTTGTATAAAAAGCTTTTAGAGTTCTTAGAATTATTTATTTTACAAAAGAACCGTTGGTTCTGTAGATGTTTTTTCAATGGACAAGCCTCCTTTAAAAAGTATTATGGTAATAAAGTATAGACAATATTAATGCGATAATATTAGCTAATTTATTATAATCGGTGGCAAAGAAATATTTTGAAATACGGGGAAAAGTAACAGGGTGCGTAGAGAAATGTTAGACTCCTTGACCAGAAAGTAAGAAAATTATACCAGCAGATAATCGATAATCATAATTTTACAATGGAAGGATCGAATGAACTTTTTAGAAATCTAGATTTTATGTCTTTCAGTGAATACAATTCTAAAGAGTGTGACGAATATCACCTCAACTGCAAGCGTAAAATATAAATTCTAAACAATAAGGTATTTTTACAAACGATACAGATTTCATGAAATGATTTTAAAATGACGAAAATGTGTAATAAACTGCTGCTAGAGAGAATCATCAATCAGAAAAATTAAACCGATATACATGAAACGGGCAAAAGCAATTGAGATGTTCATAAAGCTAATAAAAATGGGCATAAGTTCAATTCTAAGGTTGATGGTTCTCCTCATAATTCGGATGATAATATAAATTTATATCATGGATAGATCCCTTGACAGACATCTTCTTAAAATAAGGATGATCAAATTAGCTTGTACAGCATTTAAACAAAAAATATCCTGGAAATTGTTTATCTGAACTACTAATTGTTGCATTCATAGCGATCAATTTACTAGATTTAAAGAATAAACTATTATAGCATATATCTTTGTCCAAATTTTTTTTTTTCGTAAATGAATTGGAATTATAAAACGTGCAATAATCAATAAAGATTTAACAACTGCTAAGCCTAACTCTCTGTCTGTGTATAAATGGAACCAGACTTGTTGACGCTCGCGAAAAATTGTCGTTCTTTTGTCATTCACCCAGAGTTATCGTTCGTCGTTCATCGTTAATTTTAGATTAAATCGTGCGTTTGTCGTTCGTCATTCTGAAAAAAAAGTGATGACATTTTTTAGAATTTGTTAAAATTGTTTCCATAAAACAGACAAATCCTTGTCTTTTTTGGCGCCAAAAACGAACGACGAACGATAGGAATTTTTGTTGTCGTTCGTCGTTCCTCGTTCGCGAACGACGAAGGATTACAAATGAACGACAAATCAATCAGTCTGGATGGAACAAATTATGCAGCAGAATACTCAGATTATATATAGCAACAATACAAACTAGCTACGAGTAAAAAAATAAAGATTTTGTGATATTAAGCTATCGTAAACCAATTTTGGTTTTATATAAACTGAATTCTTAGGCTAAATACGGCTCAAAAATGTATTCAGTCATTGCAATCTATGAACAAATAAAAAAAATGACGAGAGGTTATTTGTCAATTAAAAAGTCCAATTAAATGCCTTATTACCCATAAAGTTCCACGTTTCCTTTGTATGTGTTAAGATGTAGATTTCATCATGAGAAAAAAGACTGCTCTAGTGAAAAAAATATAGGAATGAGAAAGATAAAAAATTCAAATGTAGTGGAACAATAATAATAAAAAAATGAACCTCTTTATATTTAGGCGACAAATGAGATCAAACTTAAATAACCCAGTTTGAACCATAAATGTTAATTAATTATAATAATAAATTTAGAAATAATGAAAGAGGAAGATGCATTATAAATGCTCTGACCACCACATCTTTTTGCAACACCTGTTAATTGTTTTTTCGAATATTATACATGAATATAGACATATACACATTACAGGAATAGTGTCCTGCTCAATAGAAACTATTTCTAAATTGCTGGTATTAAAATATAATCATCATTAAACGAATCGAAACGTACATATATAAATGTAGTTAAGCCCTAGTTAAGTGGGACATATATTTATTCTCCATCTGGCGGGAATGCTAGAAGTTAAATGACCAGGAATTTGCTTTAGATTTCAAAGAAATGTATTATATCACAATATTAAGGATGCCTGAAAAGTGGAGCTTATAATTGTATATTCTGAATATACAATTTGCAACATCTTAATACACAAAAAACAAGACCTTCTTGAGATTGTTTATATATTTTTTCTAATACTTATTAAGTTAATTCTAAGAACAGTTTTTGATCAAAATATGCTTGTCGCGTCGTTTGTAATATCTTAGAATATCGACTCAATGCTGACACAAGAACCAAAAGAATACCATGCTTTTTGAACCAAAACACCAAAGAAGTTTTATATATAAAAAACCTTTAATTTTAATAATTACCTTGAAATGGAAACTCAAAGTTTTGTAACGCATGCTAATTAAACGCCTCCGAAATTTTTTTGAATATATCAACTAAATAATGAATATAAGAGACTAAATATTGAACTTAGTTATCACATGGGAAGTGATAGAATATCTTGTTTTTGTATTTGTGGGAAAGGTAATCATACCCATAAAAAAATATTTAATTAGTCCTACATTTGATCTATTTAAATGATGTATGTATCGTTATGTATTTAAGAATGCAATTTTATTTAATAGTAATATTAATAGTAAATGCAATGATACTTAATTTAGCTTGTTCATCATACCTCCGGCAGAAAAGTAATCACAAAACAATGATAATATATTTTCAAACCCTTATTTATGATACCACATGATCATACGCAGATTAAAACGAGGACCTTCAATGTTGTTTAAAAATTGCAAACAAAATATTAACTTATATTTTAATGGGAATATCCAATTTAAAACTTTGAGTAACTAGAAAGAAGGTCTCATGCTCCTTTAACTGCGTTCTTTCGAGTTCATCTCAAGGGAGGATGTATTAAATGAAAGGAAATGTATTTTGTTTTGCCTCAAACAGACTTATATTACATTTTGCGTTGCAACTTTCCAAGGTCTATGGGCTCTCTCAATCCCTGAGAGAGCCCTGCATAATTTTTGATGTTGTGACTCTTTCAAAAATGACTCAATGCCTTTAGTCAGGGCATTAACAGGGTTTTTGAGTTGTATATATATATATATATATATATATATATATATATATATATATATATGTCACAGTAGAGATGGAGATCCAGTAGAGTCGTTGACTGTCCTGGTAGAGATCCTGATCGTATCCTCTCCTAGGAGTGACTACAATCGTGATCTATATCAGAAGAATCAACGACTCTGCTAGAAGAGATCAGGAGTAGTATCTCATATAGGAGGGATGAGGACTTAAATATGGAGATGGTATGACGATGTTATTCAAACTATTTTTATCATGTCTGATTTCTTCTCAGATGAGTATCAAATTATCATTATATAGGTATGAGAAACATTGCATCGCATTTGCTACCTTGAGCACAAAAATGAAATCATTTCTATCAAAATATAGAATATAAATTGCAAAGGGAATAAATAACTTGTACATGAGTTTAAAATATTCTCTCCATATTTAAATCGTCATTTCTCCCAGAAGAGATAAGGATCGGGATCGGGATATATATATATGGGATATTTCGTGTAAAAACCAGCCTGTTTGAGGCCGAACTTGGTACTTGCTCCAGCAAGTTCGTGCTCCTTAAACCCATGTAGAAGGGTCATATCATACACATGACACAACCGTTCAACACGGATAGAGGGATCTTCATTATTTTCAATGAGGACAACAAAATTCTCCAAATAAAATTTTCTTTTCGAATGGAGAGTTTGCTTCTATTGTTTTACCTTGATGGGATCCTAATGGAACGGCATGCGTGACAATTCTATATTTAAACCAGGAGAGGCCAAGTTCATCAGAGTAAATCCCTTAGAAGATTTGGAAGGCAGTAATATCCCATCTATTTTCGATCTCCTGTCAATTTGATTAAAGAAAAGCCCATTTAAAAATTAAGTCTTTAGTGAGGGTAATTAACAGCATCTATTTCAATACAAGGTTTTTCCTAGGCAACCAAGATATCGACAAATGCATCACTCCTCATTATACCCGCCCACAGCCTATGGAATGTGTTTTAATAATTGCAATAGGTGTTGTTTTTGCACAAACAAAAAGGGCGGTGATCAAAGTTTTACGAAAATATTACCCTTGTCAATAATATGGCAAAAATATTTTGGTGTTCCTGCAAACCCGTTTATTCTATATTTTATGATTGTCTCATAATTTAGCATTTTGTTTAAGAGAATGTACACAAACAGCCTGATCAAAATCATCGATGTGCCCAAATATTAACATTGAAAAACCTGTCATGATAATAATTGAGTTCCTTGATCTGAATGGTGTTTTTGAGTTAGTATAAAGGGAGCTCTAATAGGTATCTGGAATACCCATTAAAGGAAGAACTCCTCCTGATACTTTAAGTGTTCTTTTGAATTATATAACTACTTTTATGACCTTGTAAGGCCCATCATATCCATATCTATATCGCTGTAAATTCTTTATATATACTTTGATAATGTACTTTGGTAAATTTTCAAAGTAAAATAAACTGATAACATTTAAATATGTAGGTGAAATATATATAGATATATGTGTTGTTTTTCATTTATATGAAAAAATAATCAATCTTATCAAGCTTTATATTGTTCTTTTTAGAGGAAATATCCCTTTGATCTCCGGGGAAGAATAGAAGAACTGAAGGAAAAACGTTCATTCCGAGTTCACACTGTTTCTGGCAAACCTATTGACCTCACTTTAAGATTAAAGGGACTTGATAGAATATATACAAGCTCGAAGAAAAAGGTCATTTTACTTTGATGGAAAAGAATAGACGAAGAAAAAGCGGCCGAATGGCTGAAGCAATTTGGGGAAAAGTCACTGATAAAAAACCCAAAAATAATCCATCAAACGTAGCGTCAGAATTGAAATATAGAAGCTATAAAGACATAGATAGACGGGCTATATTGTAGAAATTATTGTTTAGCCATTAGGCTAATCCTCCTGAAATTGTCCTCTTACAGAGACTACTAATAAAATTGACGTTTAAGGGATCAAAGCTGTAAAAATTGTTTTGGCGTTGGTCATAATAAGCATTTCTGTAATTATGCTAGAGTCAAATTAGAGGATTACAAAAAGACGCTAACACAGCTCATAGCTCAAAATAATATAGTAATAATAATGGCCAAATTTACAATTCGGCTCCTCTTCTAACAGAAGACCTTCAAACTAAAGTTACGAGCGGTTCATCCCATTTAGGAGAAGAATTTAGCATTGACAACTTGAATAATTAATTCCCTATTGTTGAAATTACAGACGATGCTCAAAGTAACATTATAGAGCATAGAAAATAATAGTCAAAACGGCATGATTTCTTCGGACACAAATACTGCCGTACCTCTACCAACTGACAAGGCGGCTGAAAGGAGGGTTGAGATGCTTCAGCCGCCGGTAGAACAGGAACCAATCGTAGAAGAGGATGTGCACGGAATATCACAAATAAAACTCAGGAAATCACATATGAACCCACACCTTATTCTACCCTCAAGATCAAGGCCGTTATCAAAAAGAAATTCCTCGATCTCTGGGTTCTCGCCTCAAAATGGGCCAGACCCCTCGTAAAGTAATAAAGAATATATAATCTCTGGCCATTCCTTACTTTCTTTTTACTGTTTTTAACATTTTAGCTTTTAAACAAAATATAATTCTCAATTTCTTTTCACTGTCATATTCTTCAAGCCAAAAACTCAATGTGGGGATCGTAAAGATAATTTCATTGAATACTAGGGGATGAAAAAATCAACTAAGTCGTCATTCTCTAATGAAAAGCTTATTGAGGTATAACCCTGGTATATTGTGACTACAGGACATAAGATCAATAACTTCTGCATCTTGTTCATTATCCTGCACCTTTTGTGCACCAAAAGAATACCAATGCTTGTTCAGGGGCGACGATATACACCGCGGACTTCTCTCTCTGGTGTCAAAACGGATTCAGGATTCTAAAATTGTTCAGGAATTTACGTTCAAAAATGTTTATACTTATCCACAAAAGATAAAGGAATATATCTCTTAAACGTTTATGGTCCAAATGAAAATATACACGCTTCTTCCAGGCCAGTATGGCCGTATGTAAATATTTATCCCCATTTAATCATTAACCTTAACGTGGACAGAACGGGATACCCAAATCAACAAATTTTCGAAATTAATTATGGAATTAAGATTGGTCGCCATCATCAAAAAATGAACCCAGATGACAAATGTAACGTGGAGATCTGGAAACAAATCTTCGTGCAATTATTAACCCTCCTCTAATTTATACATTGTTCAAAGATGCAAGATACCGACCCCAGCTCAGATCATAAAGCTATTTTTATTGATATGCACTATTTTAGACAAACCAGAAAACGTTCTAAAATTCCCAAATGTTACGCATGGACAAATATTTTATTAAGAAATGAATTGTTTTTAACTCATCGTTTTAGCCCCTCAGCGAGAAAACATAATTTTATTTTAACTAGTACAATAAATCTTTGACTACACATTTATTCGTAAAAACAGCTAGGCATCAAATCCACTCCAAGACGAAATCGAATTCTATTACTTCCCACACCACGAACTGATATCGTCTCACAGAAATTAAGGGATTTATATGTAAAATCAAGCTGGAAGCCAATGCTAACTTTAGACGCAAGAAACTTCTTCAAAAGGATATCTTTTTAACTTCATGCCTTGCTAAAATTAGTGACCATGGACAAGAAATCACGGACCCCACAGAAATACTTCGAAGATTTCATCATCCTTTTCAAAGAATTTTTGAAGTGTACAGATTTCATTTCCTCACCCTAGACGTGAAAGATTTTCAATATTTTTATAAGAAACTATACGTAATTACATATAAAATACACATATACCCAAACGGCTCAAAGGTGAGTTTACGGTTCCGGAGACGCCTATTAAGACTATATAAAGGTTTCCAACGAATCAGAAAGAAAACTTCATCGATTTTTTTATTTTTTAATGCAATGCAATTTTGATACGTTATATATTCAGTTTTTGTTCTTAAAGAGGTAGTTTAATGTGCGTGTTTTTCTTAAATATTATTTTACGTAATATATGTACATATGTAATAGTTTTACAGTTGTAGCTGCTTTTGATTGATTGTATATTCTATATGTGAATTATATTTGTTTTGCCTTTAGTTTAGGGTTTAAATTTAAACTATATGTTTAATATATAAACATATCTATATACAATAACTCTAATCCCGTGAAGCATTTCATCTCCATCCGTATCCCTGGGGGTACGCGTACCATAGTTTGGGAAACGATGCTCTAATCGAATAGAGTCATTTTAAAAAATGAGCAAGTTTCTTCTGCAGTAAAGCAAGCCACCCAAACCCTGCCATTTCGAATATCATTTCAACAGGCTCCTATTCTGGGACAAATTAAATAAAGTTTGTACCCAATTATTAATTTAATTACAACAGATTTTATATATTTTTGTATTAGTCCACTGGTAAAATTCTGGAGTATCTTAATTGAAGTTTTTATCACAAATCAGTATATATATATATATATCAAGAAACGACCGGGACACTTTTTTTCGCCCGGATCCGGGCCGGGACTTAAATTTTTCAAGCCAAGTCGGGCCAAAACCGGGTCGGGACTTATATTTTCGTTCCTCCGTCATTCTGAAAGTGACAACATTTTTTTTAGAAAAAGAATTTCAAAAAAAAGTGACGACGTTTTTTTAGAAATAATTTAAGAAAAAGTATTCTGTAAAAAAGTGACGACTTTTCTTTAGAAAATAATTTTCTAAAAATCACCGGGCCGGGACACTCAAAAAACAGCCGTGATCCGGGCCGGGTACCCGGTCGTTTCCTGATATATATATATATATATATAGATATATATTAACTATATATATATATATATATAGAGACTTATAGAACCAAGTATCACTAGAGGATGTTTTATAAAATAAAATATTATAAAAAATATTCCACTTTTTACGATTCCGGATTTATCGCTAAGCGCTATATATATATATAATATATATAATATATATATAGTATATATATATATATATATATATATATATATATATATATATATGATATATATATATATATATATATATATATTTAATATATAATAGACCCCAAGTATCATTAAAGGATGTTTTATGTTGAATCCGTGCCATATTGTCAATTGTCACACTATTTATATTTGATTACATGTACATTATCCATATAACTACAAAACCATGACCGCATTTAAGACAGCTTCGTTAATGACAAACAAGCAGAGAGAGAGAGAAAAAAAGATAATGTCTGACTGCAATTGTGGCCATATGCTAAGGTTAAGTATCCTTGTAAAAAAAGAGTTACATTACACAGCACTAAATTAAGGAAACTGCTTATGAAGTAATATTGCATCCCTCCCTTCAGGAGACTACCATGATGAAATCCATTCCACCTTATGTATGTAGTATCTTTGTCAAGTACATACACAACTAGAAGTCATTCTTGACAAATAACGAAGTAGGTAATACAATTACCATGGTACTGTATACATACAGACATATTACAAGCTTCAAGGATCATGTACGATGTGTATGGTGCAAAGAAGTTCAGAGGAGGACGTCTTGACGTATTGTTTATTTAATCATAGTTCGTTAGAAATAGTTTCTAAGATGTTTCTATATGTATCATACCTACCTTCATTCATATGTTTGCTTTTGTTTGATTGTTTGAGGGTTGGAGATTCAAGAGTACGAATTGAGGTCGAGTCTTGCATCCAAGCGGAATCGAACTAAGGGTCTTAGCACATTCTCTAAACACACAACCAACTTAACCAAGTTGAAACTCATTCTATCTAAGGAAGCAAAATAGGTAGTACCAATTTTACAATTCCTAAAAAAAGCTGGGATCTGCCTTAGCTCTGGAGGATGTTGATTAAAGCTTTTTTGAGCCATCATTCTCTTAAGACAAAATATATCACACTCATGAGATAAAACGTCTCATCACACTGCTGACAAAAACGACACTCTCGAATATAATGAATAAATATATATATATATATATATATATATATATATATATATCAGATATATGTATATATATATATATATAATAAGTTATAACTGTATTCTTTCTTCAAATGGAAAACACATCTTACATAAATGCTAATTTGACATTCAAAAAGGAGGGGAAAATATATTAGGATCACTTTACTTATAATACAATATATATTATATATATATATAATTGTATTCTCTGAATAGAGAAATACCTCTTACATATGTTAGTAATTTGATACTTTACAGAGAAGGTAAAAAATTAGGGCTCACTTTACTTTGCTGCCAATTCACTTTGCAATTAAGTGAAAAGGTCCTCATTGGATCTAAACTCTTAAAAGGAATCACGCAAGAATTGCATCCATTACAAAATTGTATTGTTTCCGCTGACCGTAGTGACGTCACAAAAAATCGTCGACAAGCGAAAAGTCGGTCTTTTGCAATATGAACGTACCATGTTTTTAGTATATATATATATTAGGGTTGTTCTTATTTTTCAAATGTTTGAAATGTTAGCCATTGAGTGGATTTTCTGTTTCTTGGTGATAAAAGAAGACGACATACAAAGTTTGAACAAAATCGGTCAACATTACGAGGTCGCGCAAAGAGGTCAAAGTTTTAAAATTTAGTAAAAATATAGTTTCCCGCCAATTTCTTCAAAATGGTGACGTTACAGACTTCAATAATAATTATTAATTTAAAGGAAATCTAATTTACTACCAGACGTATGTTTGATGTTTTTTAATAAAACAAAGTTTTCAGTAAAACAAAGCAAGAAAGGGAGTGAGTATTGTTAGCTTATTTCATAGCTTTTTGTATCAATTAACTTCACTCGCCTGTAGAAGATGACTTGTTCGCTTCAGAGTAAAATAGTACTTTTAAGTTTAGTAAAACTTTAGATGATAAATCCAAAAATGACCTTGGTTGCATTCTATCAATTCAGAATTCAGTACAATCTGAGTTTACATCATATGATTCAGAGCCTGTATTGACCTATAAGAAATCGATTATGAAAAAAATAAATAATAATTTGTTTCTTAGATTTGCGTCAAGGTATCCTCTCAAAATTTTACTTTGTCTCTGACGCATACATAATCCATTATATGCGTCATTTTGTACGCAAAATAGGCTTTTTTAAGGTACATATAACTCTCTACTTATTAAACTCACATGATTTAGTATACCAAAATATTAAAGCTGGTTAACCAAGCTTTCATTTGATATGTTTGGTGTTCTAAAAATCGCTATACTTTAAGAGATATAAGCAAATACGTACTGTCCCCCAAAAATTGATCTTTTGATATGAGAATATACGATTACCATTTGGTAACGCCAGTTAGTGTTACCTGGATAGCAAGAAAAAAAGAAGGGAGAGGGAGGAAAATACCCCCTCCCTTCTCTTTCTCTTTCTATCCAGGTAACACTAACACTATTACCAATGGTAATCGTATATTCTCATATCAAAAGATCAATTTTTGGGGGACAGTACGTATTTGCTTATATCTCTTAAAGTATAGCGATTTTTAGAACACCAAACATATCAAATGAAAGCTTGGTTAACCAGCTTTAATATTTTGGTATACTAAATCATGTCAGTTTAATAAGTAGAGAGTTATATGTACATTAAAAAAAGCCTATTTTGCGTACAAAATGACGCATATAATGGATTATGTATGCGTCAGAGACAAAGTAAAATTTTGAGAGGATACCTTGACGCAAATCTAAGAAACAATTATTATTTATTTTTTTCATAATCGATTTCTTATAGGTCAATACAGGCTCTGAATCATATGATGTAAACTCAGATTGTACTGAATTCTGAACTGATAGAATGCAACCAAGGTCATTTTTGGATTTATCATCTAAAGTTTTACTAAACTTAAAAGTACTATTTTACTCTGAAGCGAACAAGTCATCTTCTACAGGCGAGTGAAGTTAATTGATACAAAAAAGCTATGAAATAAGCTAACAATACTCACTCCCTTTCTTGCTTTGTTTTTACTGAAAACTTTGTTTTATTAAAAAACATCAAACATACGTCTGGTAGTAAATTAGATTTCCTTTAAATTAATAATTATTATTGAAGTCTGTAACGTCCACCATTTTGAAGAAATTTGCGGGAAACTATATTTTTACTAAATTTTTAAAACTTTGACCTCTTTGCGCGACCTCGTAATGTTGACCGATTTTGTTCAAACTTTGTATGTCGTCTTCTTTTATCACCAAGAAACAGAAATCCACTCAATGGCTAACATTTCAAACATTTGAAAAATAAGAACAACCCTAATATATATATATATATATATATATATATTGGTATTTAGTACCTGTTCATTTGAGCTTACTGATTTACGACGAAAATTAATCCCAGTCCTGTGACCCTTTAGCAATTGTCTTTTTGCATTACTTTCTGTAAGAAAAGGGGAATGGTAGTTATTTTATGATGCTATTGTTTACCCTTTAGCTTCAAACTCTCATTGCAAAGGCACATGCATTACTAATTGAAGATGTGTGATTCCAAGGCAGTGCACTTATATCTACCTACACGTACATACAAAAAGGTGTCTTCTCCATATGCCCTGAAAGCAAAAAAACATAAATTAAAAAGATATCCCTCGGCCCCGGAGATTATTTGCACGTTTAAATGATAAAGTGGTATTATAACCGATCTTACTATCAAATATGATAAATGAATATTTATTGAGTCGTCAGCTGTTTTTATAGATAACACTGAACAACAAGTTTTTGTTTGTAAATGTAATTTTTTTGGGCCTCTCTGATAATTTTTTTAACTTAAACTAGTCTCTGCCCCCACTAATATGACCATGCCATTTTCATAAACACCCATACCACTTTTGTAGCTCAATAAACAAAAAAGTTGGGATTTTGTCTAAAAGATGAAAATCGAAAACAAAAACTCTAAATGTCAAAAAATTCTGACCTGATTGAGCAAAATGGTTTTTAATTTAGTTATCAGGGACCCATTAGGTACTCAAATCAGTTGATATATCCCAAGAAACTTTTTCACTGTTCCCCAGTGTAATAAATGAATTTTTGTAAATTTCATTGAAATCCTGACTTCTAGGCAATGGAATATTTCTGTAACTGAAAATCCTGACGTGATACAGCAAAACGGTTTTGATTTTTGAAATCAGCGTACCCAAATTAATCTAAATCATTTTTCACATCTCCAGTAAAAAAAATTGAAATTTGTTATTGAGTGTAATATACCACTCAAAATACTTTAATGCATTCCTTTAAATAAGTTACATGAGCAAACTATCACCAAGATGGTTGCCTTAAAAAAAGACATGTTATTGTTTAGAATAGCCTTCATATTACGATGATATATGTACAATTTCTTAGAAAAAATGTTTCTTAATGAGTTATGGTTTTTGATTTTTTTTTAAATGTCATTAAAAATATGTTATTTGTTAGTTCAATGGTCCAATGGGACCAAGATAATTGGCCGTTTAATAACTTATGTTTTTTTAAACAAAGCAGAAGCTATTAAGTCTTAGCTAAGTTAAACAACCTTCTATTCGTTGTATATTAGAAAGATTATCCGTATTATAAAAAATTAGGGTTATTATTTTAATGATCATACTCAATCTTTTATAGCAAAAAGGAATTCCTTGAATAAAATATCCCCCCCCCCCCCCTCATTTGTACGATTATTTTAATATGCCTTGTAATTTTATAGCTAATTTCCCAACTCAAACAAAGGGCTTTTGTTGGTTCAATTTGTATTTAACTTGTAAGTCATTCCTTCATTTTATATTTATGGATCATATCTTGGAAACAGGTGCTGTTTTCAAGGTGTATATATAGTTAACAAAATATAAAGCCAAAATTAGGGAAATTCAGAATTTAATTTTTTTTAATAAAACGTCTAATTTTTATATACGTTTTTTGTCATTTTTTATTATTTTTAGGATTCCAGAGTGCTATTTCAGTTCAAACCTCTGATCCAAAGCAGAATCGAATACACAATTTAAATCACTCCTCTAAAAACAATCACTTTTTCCATGTTGATACCTAATTTTAACATCGAATAGTAAATAATACCAATATATATATTATTCTAAATAATTTTCCATACTCTTATTTAATAGGCTGAGTCATAAAGAATGAGCTACGTTTATTATATCAAAAGATAAATAAGATAGCTCACAAATTCCAACAGGAGCGTTCTTATCGCATATTTTTGTGTGGGAAGCGACGATGTGGCGCCATTCAGGTAGTATAAATAGTCAACACTCGCACCATTTCTATCTGTTACCCCCACTCGCCGCTGCAAATGGATGCACCCGACTTTCGCTCCTACTTCTTGGTGCGGATCAAGCTCGCCAAGACAGTCAACAAGATACACAGGGACCTCATCTTCCTTGACTTCTGGCCTGAAATGAAGAAAGGACTCTGATAATGGCAGATTTGCTTTGGAGAAGAATACGTCATCAGGAAGACCCCGGGAGACGAGGACACAGGAGAGATGAAGTTAATTAATGCTGATGCTGATCGCCACTGTGAAGCGCCTGATCGAGCATAACCCCCGGATGACCACTCGACAGGTTGCCACCGAGGTTTCCCTTCCAGAGAAAACCGTTTCCAGGCTTTTGAAGGAGGATCTTGGACTACAAAACGTCCTGAGTGTACTCGTCCCCCACCACTCTATGGGACCAACAAGAAGTAGCAAGTGAAGTGCTGACTTTCGGACCTGGAAAACCCCATATTGATTTTGTTAGGGTCACTCCAAGAGAAAATGTATCGTTGTTGCATGGATGCAGCTCTATCGAATATATATATATATATATATATATATATATAAATATATATATATATATAAATATTAATTTTATATAATATATATATATATATATTATTTTTTCTACATTCTAAAGATATATATAAATATAAAAATGAAGTAAATGCTGTTTAATTAAGTTTGTTAATTACAAACCTTTCAATCCTAAACGAACAGTTTTAAATCACACAATGGTTCATTAGAACCTCAACTGGAGCTTATTAAAAGCTACAAAAAAGAAATCAATGCAATCATGGTTAAAAAAATTGCTTGAGAATCTAAATAAATAAACAAATTAGAGTTATTTTCCCCTTCCGTCATCAAGTATTGCTAATTTAAGAGCCGCCTGTCAATTATCTTCCTATGGATCATGAAATGTATCTAAATATTTTGTGTGTTCATTTAAAAAAAGCGGTAGGTTGAGTCCGGAAAATATCGCATTCGTGCAACGATTTGCGTTAGATAAGGCCTTGAAATAAACATACTTTTATTATGTATGTTGTAGTACTTCCGAGTGTCCTGAGGTTACAGGGTGAAATTGTGGCTTCTTCTTCATTCTTAATGGGACTGAATGCAAAGGATTGCAGTGCCTAATTAAGTGCCTCCAACAAATCGACTCACAGAAGCAATTAAAAATGCTTTACCTAATCTGTGGCTTGATATTTAAGTATTTGTTACGCATTCATAGATGTCGCCAGTTATTGTTATGAATACATCACAAAATCATAACCATACAGTACATAGAAAATCATAAATCAAAAAGCCTTATAAAATACATTGTAGCAGAGTTCTTCTCTCTGCTCCTATAAGAACCTCCATTTTCCGTTTTATATTTAATTTAAACTTGTGAAAGAATATTTATATTAATAAAAAGAAATACTTCTTACGAAATAAGATCAGTTTAGACAAGATAACCAAAGGTGTTAGTCCTTTAATTCCTTTGGTTACAACATACTCCTTACCCAAAAACATAATATTGCAAACAAAACAATTAAAATAAATTATAATTTTAAGAAGTTTTCATGATATAATTGGTTCTTTTTGTTTGAAATGTATGTTTTACTATTTTGTTCATTTTTATTCTGGTAAATTAGTTCTTAGATAAGAAGTAATTTAGTTTTTGCATATAGTTTGATGATAATTGTGGAAAATATGTATATTTGTATACATTAGCATCGTTTTTATTCACATTTACAAGCTAATCTACTTGACATAATCCTGACATTGGTGTATTCACTTTTATGTTTTTGTAAATGTATTGAAATTACACGAGAAAATAATTGTGATTATTAACATAATTATTTTTGTGGTCACATTACTCAATAACTTCTTCATAAATGGTATACCCTGCACATCTCTTCGCCTTTGTGTGTCCATGTCTTTGCTTTACTCAATAACTTCTTCATAAATGGTATACCCTGCACATCTCTTCGCTTTGGTGTGTCCATGTCTTTGCTTGATATCAATTTACTCTTTTCTGAGCTACAGTAGATTTTTTGCTCGCACAGTGTTACTCAAACATAAGTTGCACTTAGATGTTCAAAGTTATCTCATTTGAAAAAAATATTAGGCTCATAATTTTTTGCACTTATTTGAATATATAATTTTTAGTATTTTGAGAAATATTTATGGGTATTCAGATTTTATTTTTAGACCCAAAAAAAAAAAAATTCTATGTATATTTTAGATACGATATTTTCAAACTATTAAATAATTGGATGACCAAATTTGTTTTTACTTTTTTCTTGTCGCCTATTTGGTACGATAGAATTGCATACAACTGGATTAAATAAGCATACTGGGGAGTAAATTGGTCTACAGAACCTAGGATCTAATCAATGAGGTAGAACAAAAATGATCATCCCGTCTCGGGAGTATTCGAACCTGCGCCCACAACATTGAGAGTTGAACACGCTTTAACGCACTGAGCCATTTTTGACCATTTTTATTTCAAACTAAAGACCATCCCTATTTTACAAAGGTTGTTAACGAAATATACTTATATGTCTCTTCCTTTATAAGATTTATTTTTAATTTATACCCAAATAATGGGTAAAAGTAACGTTTGCAATTAAATTTATATAAATTAATCGATGACAAAGTTAGTTCTTGACTCAAATCTATAACAAAACCCTGTTCTAACTAAGGAGAACAAAAAATCCTAGGAGACCTCTACACTTATTTTTATTGTTAAATCCCTCTTATTTATCATCAAAAGTCGTAGATATTTGAAATATTTGTATAAACCAAGATGATTTGTTTTAAAATCAACCATAAAAGGACAAACAAAAGATGAAAGTATGCAAAATATCTTATTCGAATTATTTTGTATTATTCTCAAGGCTTATATGTCGAAGCAAGATGCTTGGAACAATATATATATTTTGAGACCCTTTCTTGTCACCTTGGAGTTATTCTCGCTGCAAGTTAGAGTATTTTAATCTCAACCTATTGCAAATGATGGCCGTATTTTCTCTCACTCTGAAGCATTATAATTGAAGTCGTTGGATAACTATGATTAAAACAGATCGAAAAGTTGATAAGAAGGCTTGAGTAGAGTTTTTGTCTAATAAACAGAAACAAAGAATGTTAAGTATTGATCAAAATATTCTCCATATTGTCTCATTATTTCTTAATGACGTAATATATACATATAGGTAAGTTAAAATTTTAAAATATAATATTTATTTGTGTTTCAATTTAACGTATTAGCTTTGGTTTTTATGTATTTATGTACATTCTTTAAAATTGAACTGTGAAATAAAAAAAACTTATAAGTACGTTTTTGTTCATTGCTGTCTTTAAGCAATTCATCAGTGTAAGTTTTAGTATTATGCCATTCCTATCTGCATTATATGTATAGAATTTACTCATCATTAGTCCGGCTGCTATTAAAGTCAAATAAAAGATGAGAAAACTATTTCATAAGGGCTCATCTTACCGACACTACCTAATATGGTGGAAATTATATTGTTATTAAGGCAAAATACCTTTTTATTATATTATATATGAATAAGTAAACGTATATTATTATTATTCACTTTCATTTATATAACTTAGGAAGAAGACTTTCGGGCCCTTTCAGGATGTTGAATGTTTCTTTGTGGTTTCATACTTTTGATCCCTCTCTCTCTCCTCTCTTCGTCTCTTCAAGCTCCCCTCCTAGCTACGTATATAGCCACCCTTCACCTCATAATGTTAAGGGTTAATTCCTTTTCCCCCTTTCTTATTTCTTTTCTTAAAAAGAGGGAGAAATATCCAACCCCAATTAGGGCCTCTGTATACGAAGGTATAATCTATGTGTGTGTGTGTACGTGAATAGGGAGTTCCCTTGATTGAGAAAAATAGGATCCCCTGGTCTGAATGATATGACGGAAATGGAATAAAGCATTTCATCACCGCGGAGGGTTTTGTCTTCCTTCCCTCTCTCTTAGTCCTTAGGAATCAAGATACTGAGATTCCATTTACTATATATGTTATATATATATCAGCAAACGACAGGGACATTTTTTTCACCGGGACTTAATTTTTTCAAGCCAGACTGGGCCGGGACTTATATATTTGCTCCTTCGTCATTCTGAAAATGACGACGGTTTTTTTGAAAAGGTTTTCAAAATTTTAAAATCAACTTTTAAATAAAAATATTTTTTAAATAATAATAAAATAAGTAAAAATTGTTTTCTAAAAAACGTTGTCACTTTCAGAATGACGAACGAAACTAAAATATTAAAGTCCCGGCGCGGTGGCTTTTAGACGCCGGGCCGGGGTGTTCAAAAAAACAGCCAGGACCCTATATATATATATATATATATATGATAATATATTTTATATAATGGAATTAATTAATTAGCAAATACACTTTAATGGGAAAACATACTTTATATTTATATACATGTACACTTGTCTTAACAACGATTATGATCATGATATGTATATAAATATACACACAAATTAATTGACAAACAAGGGATAAATAATTCCTTTGCATGACTTCCTAAAAAAGTCATGTTCTTGTCTTTATACATCTCTGTGCTGATTGTCCTTCTTTATTTTATATATTGCCTAATAGGTTTGATTGAGTTGCATTCATTAGTATATAAATACACATCATCCTAGTATTATATTAATCAATCGAGCCTAAGGTATTTGCTTATTATTTTGATTGTAGAGCAGGTATTTATCATTATCTAATTACAAGGATATTTGTTTAATTCGTGATATTTAAGTTACCATAGTTTATATATAAGACATTGAGACAAATATCTTATGAAATATTTCCATTTGAGATATTTAAAAAAGATACAATGTAACAGAGATTCTTGGTACAGTCATGTAGCAATTACAAGTTAATAAGTTCAGCAACTATTAAGTTTCGAAAGAAATATTTGTAGTTATATAAACCAGAATGGCGGACTCTGAATGTTATTGAATTGATAAGTCTAATACTATTCGCTTACCCAGCTGATATGTAACTCAGGAAAAGCATATCGTTCCTTTGACTGTTGGATTCTATGTACTTCTGTACGTCTACATCATTACCTCCGCCGAGGAGGTATTGTTTTCACTGGCGTTTGTTGTTTGTTAGTTTGTTGGTTTGTCAGCAAGATAACTCAAAAAGTACTGAACGATTTGGATGAAATTTTGTGGAGTTGTTGGAAGTGCCAAAAGAAAGAAGTGGTTAAATTTTGGCATCTCTGAGTGCTTATTTAAGTTGCAAAATGAGCTAAATACTAAAAATATTCATAATGAAATGGGGTCTCTATTCAGGAGTAGGAAAGAACATACGCTTAAAAATATTCATTAACGTAATATTATTCATTTATCCGCTAAGGACTACGTCACTGGTGCTTAAACTTCTTTCTCTTCCCGTCTTCCTCTTATATTAAAAAATATAACGCTAATATTAAGAGAATGATGAGAAAAGAAGGAGTTTAAACTCCAGTGACGTATTTCTGAATTGACGAATAATAGTATGACGTCAATGGATGTTTTTTTAATATAAGTAGATCTTTCATAGACTTTGGTTTAATGTACTTTTTATTTTAAAATATAGATAATCTAATGTTTTTTGTCTACAAGATGTGATATATCAATAAATGTGAAGTATTTATTAATTTGAAACCGCCTAAATAGTTGTATAAATGTATAGTTTTGTCATTGTGTTATACCAACAAAAAAAAAGATCAAAGTCTATTAAAAAATATAATAAAAGTTAATTATTTCAAAGCATATACACTTATATTATTATACAATATAAACAAACTTCACCATATATCTGAAAGGTTTAATTACCTCCGCCAAAAAGTGCAGAACCGATTCGGATGAAACTTTGTGGAGTTGTTGGAAATGCCAAAAGTAACAAGTGGTAAAATTTGGCATCTCTGAGTGCAGAATTAAGATGCAAAATGAGCTAAATACTAATAAATATTTCAAGTAAGCCTACTCTGCCAATAGATGTCGCTGTGCAGTAAATCGGGGCCGGGAGCGTCTCCCTCTCGGAATTTCCGTCGAGGGGGGAACCCTCCCCCGTCCCTCTACGCCGCCCCAGTCGTGAAAAATCCGCCTCGAAGGTTCATAAGGACCCCGTGACGGCGGAGGTTTGCACTCTCTGATTGTATATATGCCTCTAGTTACATTATGTGTAATTATTGAATTCCATGTCACCAGAGGGCAGTCCATTTGGTCAAAGTCCTTGAGACAAATATCGTGAATGAACACGTTGACAAACAAGTATGTTGAAAGATACGAAAGTAGCCAAAAAAGACTTGACCTTGGCAAACTATTTTTTTGCGAAAACAATCATGTACTAATCATTATAACAATGATTATGCGGCTTAATTCGAGGGTAATAATAATAATAATGGCAAGAATGAAGGCAAAAAAAACAATATGAGGATATCCATGGATTTGTTGATAAGTTGACGTTACATTCGATATTTTTGTTGTTGCTATTATAATATTTATATTCGTATTATTACTTCCTATAAACAACGAGCATGACTGAATTACAAAGAATATGAAGATAATTAGAAACATTCATACATGTAGGTATACTATGTATAGGAATCACGTAGACTTTGGCAAAAAGAGGCATTAGTTGAAGGTTCTTTTTTGTCTATTTGGTTCTATAGAATTGCATCCGACTGGATATAATAAGCATTAAAACTAGTCACTCGAACCAAGGATCTTATCATCAATGAGGTAGACCAAAATTGACCATCCCCTCACGGGAGTATTCGAACCACCGCCCCCTCAACATTGAGAGTTGAACACGCCTTAATGCACACGGCTATCGCAATCCCTTACTTTTAGGTATTTTATAGTAAGGAGGGTGATGTTTTTCTGTTTTCTTTGACTATTCTATTCGATGGAACTGCAGAATCCGTGTCCTGGTGAAGCCTCTCATACTGCTCATCACTAACACTGCCAAGATTTTCATAATTTTTTTTCCAGGGTACTGTAAAGGAAATGAAGTTTGATGCTCATATACATGCATTTAGCTGCTTATAGCTCACAATCATACTGTTTACAAGCTCCACATAATTGCTTGACTTGTTGTTTCCAAGAAAAATTATTCACAACCAAGACAAAGGAACTCCAAACTTTTTACACAACATGGTTCATACTAGAGAGAACAGATCATCTTTGCTTTGTGATATGAGGACCATCAAAGATGCCAGCCTTTTATTTCAATACTCAGCCCAGGGAAAGCATTATCATATATGCATTTAAAAAGGTATCCATCTTTGTCTAGGCCTTTGACAAATGTTTTATTAATCCAGTGAATTTTTCTTAGAAATTCAGTTCTGCCGATAAATTGGTGATTCCAGGAAATTTAAAAAAATAGATAAACAATTTTAAATACAGATTGATGAATCCATGCATAAAGAACTGAAAATTCTTCCAAACTTTGATGTGTAAATTAATTATTGATAAAATTGCAGTGACGTTCAAGTCTTCCAAAAATATTTTGTTTCTTGTGGTTTTCTTACCTATTTTGTACGAGGGAATAACAGTTGTATCCTTCTAGATATTAATCAACATTAGAGCATTCAAATAAGTCCATCGAACCCAAGATATTTTCATAGAGTTCGATATAAATTGACCTTCACTTACAGAGATTCCAACTTATGGACTCATCATTGATTTCGTGATTCGATTTCTTCGGGCTTTTTTTGTTGCATATTTGGTTGGATGTAATTACAGTAAACTTAATGTTTCAAACTTTATCAAAATATCAATGCTCCATGATTAACATGCCTTGTAATATCGATAACAACGTATCATATACTACCTTTATTTAGATATCTCTTTATATATATTTAATAATATCACGCATAAGTTATTCCGAAACTATTTACAACTACGATACATCATCAGCCGAGAAATGAAGTAGTAATAAATATTTTAATGTATTGATTGGGTTTTCAGGTTTTGAGGAGATTTTATATGAATTTTTTTTCATGGTAATATCTAATAATAAATAAATTGTTAAACGATTTCCTTAGGTCATCAAATATTTTTACTAACATTGAAAGTAGTCTGTGTGACGTTATTGGCATATATAATATATATTAATTAGGTCGAATTGATCAGGATAAGGAATGCCTTTTTTATCGCAACATCCGGTTGATTAAACTAATCGTTGTTCTGCTTTATTATTCCATTCAGGATATGCAATAGGAGGTTTTTTTAGATCCCTTGTCAAAATAGCGGTTTACATGAAGACAATATATTATCATCGCACACAAAGAAGACATATTCAAACACCGAAGTTAGTATAATTATCTTGCGCTTTAAAGGAACGAATATAAATATAAATTCAAAGATGACATTTGAACTCAAAGTAACGACACCATACATTGGGTAGAGATTTGTCTTTTATTTATGATAAATCAAGTGGATTGTAACCTTTTAGAGTCAGGCCTCGCCCTATTTAACTGCAGATATGTAATATTGTTGTATATTTATATTTGAGTTACACGATTTTGCAAAGATTCAATAAAAGTGAGGATAATATTTTGTAGTCTTGATTTCATTTCAACGTATAATGCATTTGGTGATTAATTTTCAATACTTTTACTTACTTCTTTATGTTCACCAATACTTCAGTTTTACATATTTGTCTTCATTGCGGGGCCTTCATTTGAAAAAGGGTTTGCTATGATAATATTCAATTAAATGGGAATTATAACATAGTAAAACTTTACATTTCATAGATAGACCTATTTCAAATTTATATTTCAGGATATATATATATACCAGGTGTGTAAGTATGAAACCGGAATTTTTGTACAGAAAAAACACGTTTATTGTAATGATATGATACAAAGTAACTTATTCAATGTATTGTCCATCGCTATCTATACATTTTCCCCATCTTTCTGGCAATTTGTGGATTCCTCGCCAAAAGAACTGTTGCTCTTTTGAGGCAAACCAGTCCTCGAGCCATTATCGTACATCTTCGTAAGAAGTAAAGCGCTGCTCAGCAAGTGTGTGTCCCATCGATGCAAACAAGTAGTAATCGGATGGGGCAAGGTCCGGTGAGTAAGCCGCGTGCTGAAGAATCTCCCAACAGAACGACTCTATCGTTTCCTGGACCTGTTTTGCTTTGTGTGCTGGTGCATTGTCATGCAGCAAATCACCTTGTGTTGTCTTTGTTGTATACTGGTCGTTTTTCACGCAAAACTCGATCCAAATCGGTCATTTGTTGTCGGTAGCGTTGAGTATTGACAGTTTCCCCAGGTTTCAGCAGCTCGTAGTAGATTACGCCCTTCTGATCCCACCAAACACACAGCATTGTCTTTCGTCCGTAGCGGTTTGGTCTTGGCGTCGATGTCACCACTTTTGAACCGTTTGAACCACTCGAAACACTGTGTTTTACCGAGAGCATGCTCACCAAATCCTCCAGAAGCATTCGATGCGATTCGGCTGCGGTTTTCTTCAGATGAAAACAGAAAAGTAGGGCTGTCCGCAAATCGTAATTTGTTGGCCCAAAACTCGACATGTTTATCTCTAATAAACTAATGCTACAGAATGAAACTCGTGTTATTGTGAGTTGGAAATCTTTGTCGGATATCAAAACAATAACAGGACACCGCTGACGTGATGTGTTGGTAGCTGCATCGACATCTAGCGCCACCTATGGGCAAATTCCGGCGTCATACTTACACACCTGGTATATATAATATTTATATATATATATATTTATATATAAATGTATATATATATATACAGGGTGGTAAGATCAAATTTTTGATCAAATGTCGTTTTCAGGACATCCTTCAACAAGGATGACGTCATCCTATCCGCGCAGCTGATTTTTTAGCAGACAGCCAACATATGAGAGATCATTTCACTTGATTTTATCATCGTCATGGCCGCATATGAAAATCTACAGCCTGTTATCTGGAACGAGCAAGAACATATATAATATACATATATATATATATATATATATATATATATATATATATATATATATATATATATATATATATCTATATATATATTATATATACATATATATTGAGAAGCTAATAGATTTCATTATGTAAAAATGATTGATTCAAATTTAAATTGAGTTTTATCACATTCACATTATAAGTTTGTCCATCAAATCTTTTAGAGTCTTCATTGCTGGCCAATGTATACAAAATATATTTGTCATATTTCAATTAGTCTTAATTGGACTGCCCATACTAACTCACACAATGAATGAAAATACATTTTTGTATAGATTTTGATATTCTATATAACAGATCAATGGTTGTAAAAACAAACTTGATCCACAAATGGTTTAACTTGAACGCAATTTTATATATAGGACACAAAATCAAAGTATGATATCAACATAATCTGCATCGGATAATTGCTTAGATGATATTAATTAACATTCAATGAATACTAAATAAAACGACGTTGATAGACTCTAACGCCAGCATAAATTGACAAATTTTAAATTGGTCATGAAATTTTAATTAGAGAAAAATGAAGACATATATAATCAAACACAATATATATTTTTTTTTTTTTTTTCTCCACGGTAAGATCTTTATTCAGCTTGAATGTATATATAAAAACAATAAACATGAAACTGAATATAAAATAGGAAAATTGTGTTAAAAATACATAACATAAATAAACATTTTAGTTTAAAATTATTTTCCTACTAAAAGATCTAAATATCTATAAACAAATAATACAATAAAAAGTGATCAATTCAAGAGAAACATTAAAAAACTATAATCATTGATAAATAGAAATTATTTAAACTGAAAAAATAGAATATAAAAAAACAGTCCTAAGCTTCGACGGTGAGTTTGTTGTGAAGTTTTAAAATCTTATTCAACGCTTGGAGATGTCGGGCAGAGTTCGAAGGGAAATAGCGTATTATTCTAAATGCATATGTCCAGGAATCATCACGGGCATCGGGGATCTTAATTTCCAGGGCACAATATCTCGCTGCAGCGGATATCAAAATTGCTCTTAAGCTATTAACATCTACACACTTACCATAGGTCAATTTTTGTCCTATGTAAGATTTAAAGTTCCTAATAGCTGATAAAATAGCTTTTCCTTCTGGAGAGTTACATTTAAAATGTTTAAAAGAGCCGAAGAGTATATAAGCTTTCAAAAAATCTAGCCTAAAATTCGAAATGAAAACATAATTTAACTCTAAAAATGACCTCAAAATAATTAACATGGGACAATCTACAAAAGCATGAAGAGTATCATTGTATAATTTCCACAATTTTTACATGGACTGAAGAAGCGTAGAAGATTAGCAGAGATTAAAAATTGTGATGTAAAATGTCGACCGTCATAAAGTTTTAAAAGAGAATGCCTAATCATCCGATCCCAAGAGGACGGGAGGCCAATAGCTTTTTTATAATATTCAGCAACTTTATTCGCGTCTGAGTTTTCCAATCTTGTGCAAATAAACTTCATGCACCATGGAGTTAGAGGAAGATGATTGAGTGCACTTTTTCTTAGGGGGAACATGAACCTTCCTGTATTAAAAGCTGATTCTCTTTTCAAGTCGTGAATGGTAAAAGTGTTTGTTTGGATAGCTATGTTTTCGAGTTCTTCAGGAGAAGGTAAGTTCCTGAAGAAAGGAGCCTTATTAAATTTTGACGTATAATATCTATCACACTGTTTGAATCGAAGCACGGTATTAATTTCCATAAAACTCTTTGAGCTGCACACCATTCACTTGAGAAACGGAATAAAATATTGGATAAAGGAGTGCCAAACATAAGATTTTTAAAAACACAAGAACCGCCGACAAAACCTCTCCATTCTTTGTCGGGTTTAATTAAAATGTCTTTAAAAACCCTCATATAAAACCTAGGTAAAATATTTTCTAATAAGGCAAGCCCTCCTCCCAATTGAGAACGTGGCCTTTTCATAGCAGGAAGAAATCTCGTATGAAATAAGTTTCTAAGCCAACTTTCCTCTTCCTTGATTGCCTTTTCGGCGACTGAAGGAACGGAAGTTGCTATGTATAGCATTTGTGGAATAATTTGGGTATTATATAGCACCACACGGTCATGAAGACTTTGTTTCGCCAAGTTTTACAAAGTTTTTGTGCTTTTATGAACCGATGATCCCATTTAAGACTGCAGCTCCCGTTTTCTCCCATACAATACCTAAAATATTGATTTGGTCAACAACTTTACAGCCACCTATAATTGTAGTTGAAAGTGGGGACCAAATACCAATGGGCAAAATAGAGGTTTTTTTCCGGATTAGTTCTCAAACCTGACGCTATCGAGAACTTATCAAAGTAGGTAAGCAGTATTTCAATTCGTTTTTTTAATTGGGTAACAGAATTACCCTCCACCATCAACGTAATATCATCAGCATATAAATCCATTAAGTGTTTTTTTCCTCCGAAACAAACACCAAAACCACCATACTTTCGAGTTAGAGATCGGCATAATTCTTCAAGGGACATAATGAAAAGTAGAGGAGACACAGGACATCCTTGGCGACAACTCCTACCTAGCAAAATAGGCTCACTATATTCTCCACCTATACAGAAAGTTGATGTACCATTCAGCAAGAGGGCACGAATAGGTTGAAAAACCGCTTAGGGAGATATTTCTTAACGGCTTTGAGCACAAACCGTGGTGTATAGAATCAAATGCCTTACTAAAATCAATGGCAATGATAGCTCCAAACTTTCTACTATTTCTTGTTGAATCTATTGCTGTCTGTACATTTCTTGAAATATCAGTGATATGTCTATTACGTAGAAAACCTTTTTGCTCGGAACTTATTTTTTTTTAAAAATTGGCTGCATTTCCTTCGCCAAAACACCTGCTAAAATACGATAAGCACATTTAATATAGTTAAGGGCCTCCAATGTTTGATATGGGTACCATCTCCCTTTTTTGGTATTAGGGCTATTCTACCCCGTAAAAAAGCCTCTGGGAGTCTTCCTTTTGTCTCCATTTCTTGAGCTATCTTAAGAAGATAGGGCACAATATCACCTGGGCATAGCGAAAAAATCTTCCCTTTGATATTATCTGGCCCAGAAGACTTGTTTTCTTTAAAGAATGTGGAATAAATCTGTGATTTTGTCACTTGAAAATATGGAGCCTATCTTCCCTCTCTTGGCCTAGGGAAATTATCTCTGGAATACTCCACATTTTTTCTGAAGTTATCTGTGAAAGCTTCGAGAATCAAACGGGGTTTTTTATTACATTGCCATTAATGTTGAGCTTTTTTATACTATTAGCAGAAAGCAAATTTCTAGAAGCAGAGAGTCTTAGTCCTGGATGGCATTTTTGCTCCGCATAAACTTTTTTTTCTATTTCATCCTCTGCAATTTCTGAGATTGATATCTCATTTGCAGTGGCGGAGGTAAATGACGTGTAAATAAAGATCCCGATTTCATAACATTTTCAATATCTTTTTGAATTGATCTAAAATTACTCTCTTCTTTTTGATAAAATATATGTTGTCTCGAATGATTTTGCATAAAATTTGGTATAATTTTTTGGAAGTAAAAAAGAATCATAAAACTGCTGGAGCCTATCTCTTAATTTTTGTTTAAAATCAGCTAACTCAATAACCCATGAGGGAGTCCTAAATTCTTTTTAACAGAGGAACAAAATAGATCACACAGAGCAATCTGTGATCGGAGGATGGGACATATTTATATACTACTCTCTTAGCAAAAGAGGATAACCAAGGAGTCTGAGCATGGTCATTTCTTGAAGATTTCGGGCCGAATTTCCATGAGTATTCTTGTCGGATCCTAACTTTCTCCCACATCCACAAAGTTGACTGGCGAATTAACTTCGTAAGAGCGCTCTATCGGATAGGATCCAAATTACCGTTGAATCTACA
>CP045900.1:20089102-20119064 GCA_013387185.1 Caligus rogercresseyi | reverse complement strand
CCACTGACGGCCCTAATGAATAGACATGCTTCAAGTGATATGAATTAATTCCTCGCACCTTTAAAATATCAGAATTAATTAACTATTTTCAAGAAGACTTCACATTGTTTTCTTTTTTCGTATTCCACTGTATTTCTGAGTTTAATATAGATGTATCCGCTCATACGTAAGATATCCGTTTCTTGTACTTTTGAATCGGCGTAGTTTCCTTCCTCAATTCTGATATGGATCGAGGTATCGTACAATTTATTATTAGCGTCCATGCACAATAAAAAACAGAGCAGCTGTTAAGAGCCATTTTAATTGTGTTTTTCTTATCAACATACCTCAATAATTATGACAAAAATAAGTGATGAAAATAAATGACTCGGCCTGAAAGAATAAAAGGGAAAAATAATGTACTCAGTGAAGGCATTGCAAAAACTAACCCGAATAGTGGCGTTTAAATGAATAGTTATTAGAAGTTGATAAGAAGATAAAAACTATAGCTCAAAATTAACATTTAAAACATACACCCAAATTCTCAAATAGAATGTCACTATATAAAAGGTCATAATGAACTATTACAACAACAGAACATACATACGGAAAATCAAAAACATAGTCTAAAATATGAATTTAAAACAAGACTATTAGAAAAACAAATCAATTTGATAAGAATTTCATGGACTTCGATATCAGTGGGTATTTTTTTCTTCTTAAAAGAAACGCCAAAGAAAGTCTACATGATGCACCAAGGGTAGTACCGGAGGATATCTCTGGTATACATCACGTTTTGTCGTGCACATCTGGAATGTTGTTGACCTGAAAGGATGCCGCTCAAATAAAAGTTGGTTCAAAATCTACTAATTTTAATGAGACTGCTTATCATCAACTTTTAAGCAATGAAACTATAATGACAGTGTTGTATAAAGCGTAAACATAAGGATATATTTATCGAAGGACTACCTGAATCACCATCAGGGGCAGCTATTTTCATATTTATTCCACAGCTGAAAAATCCAGCATCTTTTTTTGCTAAGTTTCCTGGTGTTCCTTAAGTCTCTGGATAATTTTTTTTTATACTACATTTTGACCAAAACTTAATCTGTAGCAGTGTATTATTGTATTAATTAAATATAACTTGCCACATACTTCAGTAGATGCCTCGATATTTTCTCATGATTTATATTGCATATGGTTCACTTTTGATTTGAATTTTCTCTCTCTCTCCCTCGTCTGATTGAAAATGAAAGTAGTATCAAGAAGAAGGAGAGGTCCTTCCTTCCTTCATTCCTTCAAAAAACCCTTATAACAACCTTCCATGATCAATATTTATTCCTTCTTAGACGACCACTATCCAGGATAGTGGTCCATCTAAAAGAAAAAGAAGGGTGACCACTTTGGTGGCAGTTTTTACTTTCTTTTCAAATGGTAGTTCAAGGCCAACAGATTTCTCCTCCTCCACCTCCTCACTGCCTCCCTTTTATGTGTGTGTGTGTTTTGTATTTTCGCGCGCGTATTTTTAAATATTATCCCCTCCCCGTCTTCTTCTACATATTCTCCTATTTATGAACGTGGTTAAAAATAAGAATAATAATAAAAACAAGAATAATAATTTCAAGCGAGGATATTTCAAGAAAAAAATCTTTTTTTCTTACTCATTCTTAAAATCATTTCCTTAGAGAATAGTGATTAAATAAGCCTCCATTGAATAACAGCCTTCGAGTTATTCGGGACTTGTACTGTGAATTTTAGAATAATAAATATATCTAAGGTAAGCAATCTTTCTTGCACCTATTGCTTTTAAAGTTGTGTGTTCCATCATGTGTATGCAATAGATCATATTTTTGGATAGGAAAAGTGAGAGTTATTCATGGAAATAAAGCCGCTTTCCTTAAATGAACTCATGTGCAAAACATGAGTTCATAGAAGAATATTCACAATACCAAACACAATACTCCAAAACCTTCAATAAGCTTAATTTATATCCTTGTGTCCTAGTTTTTCATTCTGAATAATTTATCTATTATTCAATGAATAATTTTGTTCATGTATATGATATGTAGATGTCAATGAGAATATTTAGAACTCTAACCATATTTTAACACAACTAATCAAAACAAATAATTGAAGTTATCTGTGAAATAAACTAAAAAATTGTTTGACCAATAAGCTATTCATGTTTAAGAGCTTTTTCTCTTTAAGTATTATTTGTAAAAAAACCACATAAAATAAGCAAAACGTATTTAAAATCAACAAATAGCAAATCAAAACATTAAATTAGAGATCATTTGGCCTAGCTAATTACGTAATCTGTAAAGACTATCAGATCTGGAGTATTGGGGTAACTTTTTATTCTTTTTTTGCAGATGCATCATCTACGAAGCTCTTTAGGACTTCTCTTCATATTGTCCATCTGCAGAATAGGTGCTGATCACTCCATTCCCGCGGTAGCAACTCCTACAACGTCCCCGTTTCCTCATCATATAGCGCCGTCAGCTCCAACTCAGCACCAGCATCCTTTTATACCGTAGGATCCTCATCTTCTATCTCAACCGAAGTAGCGGCGGCGGTGGCAGTAGCAGTGGAGGCAGTTTTTCACCCGTTGCTGCACCTGCAGCAACTTCATACTCATCCTCATCATCCTCTGTAGTATCAGCACCAGCCTCATACTCTGGAAGCTCATCATTTGCTGCACCAGCTGCTCCTCATCATACTCTGCGCCAGCTAGCAGCGGGTCATCCTATTCTGCGCCAGCTAGCAGTGGGTCATCTTCTTCTTACTCTGCACCAGCTAGCAGTGCATCTTCTTCTTCTTCCTCCTATTCAGCACCAGCCAGCAGTGGGTCATCCTATTCCGCACCAGCTAGCAGTGGGTCATCCTATTCCGCGCCCGCTAGCAGTGGGTCATCTTCCTCTTATTCAGCCCCAGCTAGCTCAGGCTCATCCTCTTCTTCATATTCAGCACCAGCTGCCGGTGGATCTGCTGTAGCAGCAGCTGCTTCTCCCGCAGCTTCCTACGCAGCCCCTTCTAGTGGAAGCTCTTCATCCTCTACCTACGGCGCGCCAGCCAGCACAGGCAACCTCTATTACTATTACTATCCCGTGGCCGCTCAGCCCATCGATGATAAGCCAGCCTATTCTCCTGCCAAGGAGAGCAACGACTTCTCTCCCGTTCTCCTTCTCCTAATTCCCCTCGTACTCCTTGTCGCAGCTATTCCTCTCCTTGGCCTCCTGGGCATCAACAACGGACGGTCCTTCAGCGGTCGTAACTCGGAGCTTGATGCCAAGTTTGGATCTTTTGATGAGCTTCAAGCCGAAGTGGATAATCTCCTACAGAAGTACATTGTGGCTCTTGACTCTGAGCAATGTATGGATCGCGTTGTCTGTGAACTCGGGACCCGAGCACAAAACATCCCTAGCAAGAATCTCTTCTTCAGGTAAATATATATCCCTATAAGTATTTAATTTTATATCAACCAGAACCATAATATAAAACTCCCGAAATAATCAACAATAGGCTAAAAATATTTTGGCAGTATTCCTCATTGAAAGGATCCCATATATCTTGCAAAAGCCAGGCTATTTATAAAATTTTATCTCCGAAAAAAAAACACTATTACTCAGCCTATAAATGCATATACAGTTCTCCTCAAACAAAAATCACCTTCGTTAATGAATTCAAAAGTAAATATATTTCCAATAAACCATTAAAAACCAAAACATGACTTTATTAGCTGGTAGTCTAAGACAGCTAGGACACTACGCTCGTCAGGCATGTGATTCAATAGGCATCTCATGTACTTCATACTTCTTCTTCTTCCTGGCAATGTGAGGAAAAAATTATATCAATGGACATTAAAACAGTAAACAGACACGCAAATATTGGGCCCCTCCGATTCCAGGCAGTTAACAGAGGTTTGACAAACACAACTTGAGAGAGTTCGAAGGATAGCCATTGGAGTAAATCAATTAAAAATATAAAAAGAAAATTTTCCTTTTTCTTGGCTTCATGTGAATATTACTTTTAGATGTATGCGTTTACCTCTTCTCTCCCTCTCTTTTCTTCCTTCGTATTCCAATACCTTAAAGGCATGAAAATTCCTATTCTACTTTCACCATATTATATATATATATAAATGTATGTGTATATATATATTAAGTTGAAAGAGAAAACGATTTAAAAAGATGCAAAACAAGTCGGAAATCCGGGGAACTTTGATTACTATTATTATTATGGTTATTTCTCACGATTATTTTTGCATTACGGAGTGCAATTAAGGAAGAAGAAGAATGTTTTTTTGTGCCAAGGAGGCATCAATTACCCAAACGTATATATATATACATATATTGATGATCCATTTTTTCTCTTTTTTGCAAATTAGCCTTGTGGAATGGCTTGCCCTAAGCATCTTCTCCTAGGCAAGGAGCGCATTGCCATTTTCAAAAAGGCCGCCAAGAACCTGGACTACACCCTGGACACCTGCAAGATGTTTGTTTGCAATCCCCCCAAGGAAATCCAGCATCCTCCCTCTGAAACCACCTCGGACGAGAAGGCATCCTCCTCTTCACCTAAAGACGCGTCGTCGTCTGCCTAGGGAATCAAATTATTCATTAGTTCTTTTTTAAAATGTTCTTCAAAATTTACTCAAGTTGTTCACATATATATGTGACCTTGTATCGGGTCCAATGGTGGTTATGTACCATTGTTTATAATCATAATGGCTTAGTTTTTATATATCTTTTTCTAGGGAGAAATCAAAAGTGTAGATGTTGATATTCAGCATGTATTTGCAAATAATTAAAAAAGTGTGTGCCAAAAGCCATTGGAACAATGATCCATCGCAAAATTGCATACCTATAGAATTTCTCTCTTTTCATATTATAATCATGTATCTTTAGGTGTCTTTTTAAATGAAATAAACGAGTATCTCTATTATCCTCTATAGTTTAAGTGCATTTCGACCAGCTAGATTTCCCTTTCTTAAAATATGATGCCAATAGTATTTCGATAAGTACTTAAAATGCATATATTGTTTTGCCTGTAAAGTAGATTGTTTAACGATGGTTTTTCTACACAGTTTTTCTCGCTTTCACTCCCGCCAACAATGAATTCATTTTTTTGTACCAAGTACAACTATATTTCATGTAAACATTTAATCACATCAATAACAAATAACTTATACACTTACAAATGAATCACATTTGTAATAAAATCGATTGTAAAGTAGATTGTTTAACGATTTTTCTACACAGTTTTTCTCGATTTCACTCCCGCCAACAATGAATTCATTGATTCATTTTGAAATGCAAAAATTATACGAACATGTTAAATCTATACACCGGGATGGGAATAAATGAATAATTATATTAGGATATCTATATCTGATGATATATATGAGGATGTAGTAAATAAATAGCATTGAATTTACTTTATAAATGGACTCCTGTATCAGTTTCTGTTTGTGGTAGTATCAAATATGCAGATTCATGCTCCAACAGCATTATAAATGTAAATACAAGTGGGTCTTCATGAATCAGGGGAAACTACAAAAGTGGGTAAACATTTGAATGTCATAGAGTAACCAAAGTAAGGAAGCAGCAGAGTCTGTGAAACTTTCACCAGTGGACCTTATAATGGGACAAGAGAGAGAGATCCTTCAGAATAGGCGTATTTGAATGAAGTTGTATATATTTAAGTTAATAGGATGGAAGACCCTTTGTCAATGGTGTAAACACGAACCTGATACCGGATTGTCTGAAGGTGGGCACTGTCTCATAGCCCAACAAACTAACAAAACAAACAAAAATGTCTTGGATGAAGTTAAAGTATGTTGAAAGAGGACATTACTGAATGGGAGTCAGATGGTACCCCTGACCTTAAAGAAAGAATATTTTTTCATAATTAAAAAGAAGAATAAACAGACTTTAAGAGTTGTTTATTATATATCTGCGTGTATATATATATATATATATATATATATATATATATATATATATATATATATATATATATATATATATATATATATATATATATATATATATGTGTGTGTGTGTTTATGTGTCTGACCAGAGAGATAAAAAATAGTATGTACAAAATGGTCTTCATTTTCACTTTTTGTCCTTGACAAAAGGGGAAGAAAATTCCGGAAGCCAGGCAGGATTTTAACCTGACTAAGGTAGAAAATAAAAAGGAACAACAAACCAAAACTCGTCATCAATCCCTAAATAACATTTAAGCCATATATGCATTTTCCTGAACGGCGAAAATAAAAATGACAGCAAGGCGGAGGAGTTTTCTTTTTAAAAAATAACTTTTTTGTTCCTTCTAAAAAAGGAAATCAAGGTGTAAAATGAGGTCAGGGGTCAATCTCATTAGCCATATTGCGCCCTTTTTTCCCCGCTAGCACATTCGAATGAAGGGAAGGCACAAAGGAACATTGTCTTTTTTTTAGCACATCACTTGCATTGCTCAGAGTTCAAAGCTCAAATGGAGCTCAAAACCTCTCTCAATCTCTGTGGTCGTGAGTAATATTATTTTAAGAAAATACATAGATATCATACTAGTTCCTATATAAGCGCATTATTTTCTTCTTTTTCTAAAGGGAGCCCGACTGGTTGTTCTATGTAAGAGAAATATGTCCATACAGAAAAAAACAAAGAACATGAATCAAAACCATGTAGGGAGAAGAAGAAAAAAAACATAGAGTTTTTGTGTAAACATCCAGAATACATAATACATTTTTAACATTCTTGATAAGGTATTTAGACACACCTGAAATGAAATATTTCTTTTTCAAGGTTAGCAGCTACAAGATACAGAGAAATTGTTTAAATGAGTGGACAAGTGAAATTATTTTCTTTTTATGTATGCATATCAAAGTGAACACGTCCTAACCATAGAGATATAAAGATATAGAGAGCGTATTCCCTTCAATAGCAGAGAAACATCCTTCAGCTGTCGCCTATGCCCAATATAAACAAAGTAATTTGACCTACGTTATCGTAAGCTGATCATAGAGATAGATTATACCAGCTTACGATTTTATTTTGAACACACAGAAACAACAGAACGCTGTTTCTCTGCTATTGAAGGGAATCAGCTCTCTATATCTGTATATCTCTATGGTCCTAACACATAAATGAATCTTACTGTAATTTTTATATGTGATGTGATGCTATAGAATATAGTTCTTATCATAAAAATATGACATGTTCTATACAAATGACTGTTATTTTTTACTCACATTTGGATTCATAGCCTCTTGTGGGTGAAAGTGCTCTGGAAAATAGTGTAAGACAGTCATGACAGTTGCTGACCAATTTTGCTACTACATGTGCAGTCTTCACTTTGAACTATAGACTTTTTCTATCATCTATGGTCAAGGGCCAAACGAAATGGGTGATCCTTTAATATTTAAATGAAAAGGGTTAACTTACGTGTTAAATTATTTTCTTATCTTTTCCTTTTGGTGCTTAAATGGTTCAATAAGTTTAGTATTCAGTTATAATTGGAAGCAATCTATTTGTGCAAGTTTTTGATCAAAATAGTTTAAAGGTATATATATTCCAAGGTATATATTTATAAATGGAGCCATTACATTCCTTCAATATACAAGAATTAGCATAATCTTTTAAATGAGCGTTCTTAATAATACTTTAAATATTGTAAGATACTTAAATAATTAAAAACAATTCCTTTTTTAATTCTACAAAGCGGAAGATCAAGCGAAAAATAACTATTTTCAGTAGTCGAAGAACATTAAAGACTTGACACTTTGGTCACTGTTGTGTTACAGATGCAACACCAATGTCAGAATATGGTAAGGAGTAATAAAAAGACTCGAGTTATGTCTTAAAAGACCACTTCCGTGGATTATTGTCTTCTACACATGAATGAGTTACCTTTTAGAGAAGTTTTTAAGCATTTAGATGGGCACAAAAAGGACTTTGGACTTATGAAGGTACATAGGAAAATTAATAATACAGACTTACCAAAAATTCTATAAAAAGTTTTTAAATACTTGTAGGAAAAGTAAATACTTAAATCAATGTGTTTTTTTAAGCTCAGATAAAAATTTTATACGAAATTACTTAGGAATACAAAAAGGAAAATTTCGAATTCAAGTTTTTGCTACAGGTCTCCAGGAGCATTACATGAGGCAAATGTCTTACCAAAGCCAACAGAATTTTAAGATCCTATATTTCACTAAAAAGTCCATGTGAGTCCCACATAAAACTTGTAAAATTTATACTAAAATTTTTACGCTCCTATATGGTTTCAAACCAAGTTAAATCCTCTTTTATTGAAGGCTCAAAGCATTATCAATCGCCATAACTTTATTACAAGATATTACTCTTGTAATGAAGTTTGGCGTATTTTAAAAAATAACTTAAAAACATACTACCGGCTGATACGGATTAAGTTCCGGTTGAGGTGGGTCCAATCTAGAGCTATACAAACCAACAAACTTAAAAACATCAACATGAGTACCCTCTTTTCTTTTTCCTTCTTGAAACTATAAAGAACCCTAGTAGGAGCCGTTATTTAAAAAAATGGTTGGTGCGTCAGCACTTATGGTCATTTATTGGCACTTAATATTGTTTGACGAAAATTTGCTAAAAATAACAATGTCAAATTGATCATAGCTAAATTTTGTTAAAAATTTTTTTTTTAAAGTAATAACAAATTTTTTTTTGCTTCATAACGAAACTTTGAACGCAATTTGGGGGGGGGGTTCCAAACCAAAATCCATTTTTCTACGACCATTTAGTTTCTTATGACGCAACTTTGCGGGGGGATAAATTTGATATCTCAATATTAGGTTTCTATAATACCCCCTAATGTACTATAATGCAAAACCGATTGAATTAATTTATTTCATCGTTATGCTGAGTTTTATTACATACTTTACTTCTGAGAAAGTTGATGTTTCGGTTGGTTACATATTTCGAAACGTTGAGAAATAGTACGTCTTGACCAAAAGTATTCTGGAATAAAAATAAAATAAAGAACAATAAGACACACCAGACGTGTGAAACGGATTCCGCTTTCATTCATAGAATATTATATATATATATATACTGGTTTCTTAAAATCGAGCATGTCTCTTTAAGCCTGACAACTGATAAGTATTTAGGATCCAATGACATGACATAATTATTACAAAATATCACGGTCATGGTTGTAAATATTACCCAGAGCTACTAACTAGGTAATCAATGTTCATTGACGAAGGACAAAAAATTATTTTGACCGTTTTTCAGCGAGATCATCTGGATTCGAGGCTTTCCTGAGATATATTTCACAATATTTTTAAATGCTCGACTTTTTGGATTGTTTAAATTTTGTCATATTTTATTAAAAATATTTATTATGTTTGAACTTATAAACTAACAAACTTGTTTGTACAATGGCTTGTCATATATGTTTTTAATACTTTTTAGCACCATAATCGAAAAATATATATTTTAACTTCAAATATTGTTAGCCAGAAAAAGCAATCTTTGCTTAACTTGCATGAAATCTCAAAAATATTCCTACATATCGGTAAAAGTATGAAGACCAGCCTCTGCAACCACTAAATATTGAAGAAATATATGGAATCATTTTCTGCCAATTATATAATATTTACAAAATATTAAAATTAACATAAATAGGGTCAAGGTCTAATGAGTCAATATTTTCTGAGCACTTCTTCCAAATACACAAAAATTTATTTACAAAAAATATGGTGTTTTTGGGACGTGTTTACCTAAGAATGAGAGAGAAAATAATAAAAGCTGTTGGTATCATACTTCAAAGTATCACTTCCCAACCGGCTGCTGTTGATGAGTTAATTCAGAGAGAAGATTGTCATACTTAATAACATTAATCCTTATTTCTCATGGGCACATTTGCGAATCCTTTAAGTCGACTCCTTCGATAACAAACTAAGTAGCTCCTCATACTCAAGAAAAAATCATATTTATTATGTTAACTCATTTTGTGATAACAAAAACTTAAAAAAGTAAATAAGTAAAAAGCAGTGTTACCAAATGGGACAAAATCCTGTTTCTTGGTGCGTTTGGTATAACTACCATTTTATATTGCCTACCTATATATATTCTAGCCGTTGCAGATAATTGTTTTTCTATTAAAATAAATATAGAACTCCATCCCACTACAACTTTCTATGAAATCCAAGGCTGTTCAGACTTTATTTAGCAAAAACCTAGATACAATTGATTCATGTATACATATATATGTACAGTAGATGAAGCCCTGAATACCAATGAGGCATTTCCTCAAGATATATATCATACATTCCTTGACCTGGCAGTCGTCGTCTACTTTCTTAATGATATCCTCCTTAGTTACAATATATGCAACACATATTAACTTCATGTTAGGGCAAAGACGTCAAGCACTTGGCCTGCGAGGATCTGGGGCGCCTGACGTTGAACGAACGGATAATAAAAATAAGTTCCTCATAGAAGATGTATCTTTTAATATAAGTGAACTCCACATAATGTACAAGGAAGACTCGACAACGTTCTTCTATCTTGATCAAGCCTATAGAAGTTTGGGACTCTGTGTATAGATGCTCATAAAAAAATATTCTTTTACAACTATATCATTTAAATACAGTTTGTATGTATACTAGGTCTTTGAACATTTAATACATCCTTCATATTGTCACTTATTTTGTTTTTATATTAACGAGGACTCCGAGTCCTAAAATACCAAGCCTAAAAAACACTTCCAGATCTTAATGGTAAATCCAATGGCTTCTTTCGAAGTGGATATCCTATATTTTTCTAATCAATGAAAGTAACTAAATAATTATATTTTCTACCTTTTTTCTAGGAAATTAGTGGTTAAGAGTTCCCATACATTTAATATGTAAATTGGTTTAGAGTTAGTCAATGTATATCTACTTCAACTTTAGTAGATCAAGAAGAGTTTGATTTCCCAACGTCTTAAGGCCTTAATGATAAAAGTAGTCGAGCAACTATTCTCCATTTGTCAAACTGAGCCCTAACCGGACATGACTTGATAATACCTAGATAGAAAATGAAGAAAAAACCTTTTAACAATATAAATGTACATTTTGCCCGGGACTTTTAACAGCTGACAAAACTGGACAGTTTTTCTTCTGTCCACTTTGACATTGCCCAATCAGTTCACGTCAATACTTGTTTAAATCCAAGTTCAAGAGGATTGTTGAAATGTTTTAGTGTTTATTTATGTTATTTTGAACTATTGAGAAACTCCTTGCGATTGATCTGTAGATTGCGATCGATTGGATTAGAAACGTAATTAGCTCCAATGTAGGTACTTCAGCAAATTGTATTTTTTATGAGGACTTCCTTTAACTATTACAAAATATATAAGAAATGACTCCAATACTTTGTAAAAGGCTAAGAAAACTAGTATAAAGAGAACACATACTTCACATTCCATCTGAACCGAATAATACAAAGCTACCAAGGCAATAATTGCTTTTCTCATGGTGTGTCCTTGTCTATGTTAAACGGACATATATTTTTTTGATAAAATAACCAGTTATGTCTTCTCTTTCTCTCCTTTTAAAATGAGTATGAGAAATCCCATTCCAAATGGAAAATATATTTCAATTCCATCATGATACGTATTTATGTTTTTATAAGGAAATAATTTATTATTATTTAATGAGAACAGTATTATGATAAGAGGCAGACATGTCAATAATCAAGACAATCCGGCGGATAAAGTGTATGGCAGGGGTTTTCTTGGGATTAGGAGATCAGAAAAGACAGAAATGAAATATTGAGGCCGTATCATAAATGGTATTCCAAATTTTTTTTTGTTACGCTATGTTGGTTTTGGGATTCAGTAGACAAAAATCTACCGTGGTTATCGTAGTTTTTATGAAGCTGTGTCCAAGCGGTAAGCCCGTAGTTTTTATTACATACTTGCCAATTGAACCGTACCTGTATAGGTCAAGATCTACCTTCAAGGAAAAAATACAAAGGGATGCAATTCAATTAATGTAAAATCAAGGTTCTGGTCAAAACCAACAACATTTGGTTATAGTACATAAAAATTACAAGACTTCAACTTGAAATGTATTTAACTTATAGAATTAGAGCCATTAGCATTACATAATAATATAAAAATCACAATAAGGTTATCATTCATAGAAGCAACGTACGGTGTGCATTATTATAATGGGTATTTGTTAGCTCTTCGTTGTTAGGGGGAAAGGCAGGGAAAGAAAAAAATAGAGTGAGTCTTCATTTATCAAATATATTTTTATCATGAAATGGAGAGTGATGAAACATCATCTCACTTTTATATATACATATATATATATATATATATATATATATATATATATATATATATATATATATATATATATTATATATATATATATACATATTATATATATATAGATATATATATATATATATATATATATATATATATATATATATATATATATATATATATATATCTATATATATATATTAGGGTGATTCTTATTTCATGGATTTCGGATTTGAGAGTCGAGCTCCCCTAGGATTTTACCTTAGCGCATAGAGATCATCTTGTGAAATTTGAACAAATCGAATAATGGGAAGTAACCCCTCAAAAAACCCAAAAGTAATGTAGGAAATAATTTTTTCCGCCATTCAATCGCCTTTAATGTCCACAAATATGAATGCTATTTTCAACTATTTGCTGCAAAATGCTGGTGTGAATTGCAAGGATTTCAAATTATGTTTATGTTTTATGTACATCCAAAATTGAACGAGATATTAAATGTTTTGAAATAGTTATTTTTGGGGTGTTTTCCATAAAAACGACAATTTTCAAACTTGTATATCTCGTTTCATTTTAAAAGTACATAAAACATACACATTAATTTGAAATTTCCCTATCACACTACATACATTTTGCAGCAAATAGTTTGAAAATAGTATTCATATTGAGGCCATTAGAGGCGATCGAATGGCGAAAAAACATGGGCTGCGATAGCCGTGCGTGCTAAGGCGTGTTCAATCTCAATGTTGGGAGCGCAAGTTCGAATCCCGAGAGGGGATGGTCATATTTGGTCTAACTCATTGATAAATCCTTGGTTCGGTAGACTAATTTAATGCTATAATGCTTATTTATTCTGTTGGATGCAATTCTATTGAACCATATAGGCAAAAAAATAGCATTTCATATGAGGACATTAAAGGCGATCGAATGGCAAAAAATAATTTATTTATTTATAAATATATATATAAATATATATACGAGGAATGAGGAGAATAGAGTATATAAATACTACGACTAATTCTAAATGTACATATTTACCTAGCAAGATGTTAAATAAGGAAGCTATTTAATACAAAAAGAAAGTTTCTCTCTCCTTCATATTTTTTTTCATAATGTAAACAAACTCATTTGATAATCATTATTTATTAGTGTTTTCTACTTTTTCATGAAGGGGGTGTAGTACATAGTAGCAGCATAATAATGTACGTGTTTTGAATCCATGTCTAGTAAAAAGGAATGACTAGGTGGTACTGAGGGATTATTATTATTATGACATGTACATACAATTTGCTTTAAGAAAAAAGAGGCTACAGATGCCAGAGAGGAATCACTTTATGCTTAAGCCGACATACGGAATCAGAATAAGAACATGCATTCAAATAATATTTAAATGGAAATATAATTCGCCATAATGTTCTATTTGTAATTCCAACAAAATATAAACGATAATTTCAGATCAATGTAAATATAACTGTATATTGCCGTTGGCGTCACTGACTAGAAGCCAAGATTTGCAATTAACACATTCTATGTTGTTCATTTTGTCCTTCTCTTGGTCTCAGTCAATTATAGAATTGTTAGAATTAAAACATACCCTCATGCTAATTCCGAATTATGTAATTAAAATTCTATTTTGGTAGATGGCAACTCTGATACGGAGAATTATTACATATGAACAGCTTTCTGTCATGCCTTCAGATGACATTTCACTGATATTAATATATAATTAGAACGTTTCTTTACCAAAATAATATGCTAATTCCGGATCAAAACAATTAAAATTTTTTCATATGACCTCCCCGACCGTGGACTGACATTTTGAAATTAACAGCATTCAGCCTTGCCTAGCAGTCGTCTTTGACTTATTCTTGTTCTCGCTGTAAATAATATTTCTATAAGCAGATAATTCATGCTCATTTCGAATCAATGTAACAATATTTCTTCTTTTTTTTTCAATGGTACCCCTGACCAAGAACTGATATTTGAAGCTAACATTATTTAGCAACCTGTTACAGTCGTCTTAGTCAAAATGCTGATCGCACTATATGATACAAATGTATCTTACATGCCATTATTTCATACAAATTCCAAATCATTGTAATTACAATTTTATTTTGTCCTTACTAAGAGTTGATGTTTGAAATTTATGTATATATTGCTGGTGTCACTGTTTTATTGAAACATTGCGTAAAGACAATCCTCAATCCAGATAAATGTAATTATATTGGACTTTTTTCTTTGGTATCCTGACCAGAAGTAGACATTTAAAATTAACAGCATCCGCTTGCCTTGTGTTGATTTTTGCCATACTGCTGATCTCAGCAAGCACTTATTTTGTTTTTTCGAAAAGGATCAGGGCTAATAGACATTCACCACAACACAACAACATACAGGCTTCTAACTGGCATCAAAACCATATCCAAATACTTATTCTCTTCAGTTTATCCGTGAGTTCGTTATACATTTTTGAGAATCATAATGATTTTTCTTCAAATTTGTCAGTTTTAAAACCTTGGTACAGCTATTAGAGGGGTCAACTCATTTATCGTATTAGTTATAGAGTACCTATATTTTAACATTTGTCCTGTAATACTTGTATATATTTCTCCGCATTTGTGCTCAGGATGTCCATCTGCTTTTGGTTCGTAGAAGTACATTTTAAAAGACGATTCTGACCGTTTTGATACTGAAAATTTAGTTTATAATAGCTTAGTCAAATGTAAAATAATATTATAGAAGGGCCGACAGCTCAACAGCATACAGGTACGACAGGCAGTAGCAGAATGCAATCAGTTAAAGAGAAATCAATAAATTTGAATTATTACATAAATAATGACAAACGATATCCTTAAGCAAGAGTTTTTGCCAATATTGAACTTATAATAGAACTATACCTATAAAAATTAAATTAAATTTTTCTATATTTTAATTCACACATTCCATTATCTTGGAAAAACTTTTTATAAGTTAAATAGAAGGTTACGTCCTAAACTGTTTTGTTAGTAAGACAACTATTTTGCACCACGTTTATTTTTAAGTGAAAAATTCTGTCGTGAAGTTTCAGCTGTTCAGCTTGTAGGGGGCAGGGTTGATTACAGTCAGGATGTTAAAAGTTCCGTAGGTATAAGTTTATTTATTTCTTTGTAGTGTGTGATTTATTTTTGTTATTGTTAGTTCTTCCTCTGAAATACAGATGAATAAAACAAGGTCGGATTCCTTCCTATTCTAAAATCCAGATCTAAGGATCTTCTACGCAGGAATCCTACATTGGTGACCCCGACATACGCAGCCAATACCTTCACTACTCTCAATGGACTCAAAAGACATGAGCCATATGGCAGAGCTCGCGGCTCATACTACTGCAGCCATGCTCCAACAGTTGGGCCTCGCAGGTCAGGGAGGTCTCGCCACGGCCGTCGCAGAGCCTGCCACGGCAGCTATAAACGCCGTGAATAAAGTCTCCGTGCAGGTCCCACCGTTCTGGAGCAAGGACCCGGATCTTTGGTTCGCTAAAGTGGAGGCCCAGTTTGCTACGGCCAATGTGACTGCAAGTTCCACTAAATTCAATCACATCCTCAAGTCCCTCGACCAGGACACGGTCAGGGAGATCCGGGAAGTCGTCAGGAACCCGCGGAGGGGACACGAGTATGAGGATATTAAGGCCGAACTGTTAGAGATCTTCGGTCAGTCCCAAGCATCTAAGGATGCAGAGCTCTTCGGCCTCAGCGGCTTGGGTGACCGCAAACCCACCTCCGTCCTGCGCCACATCCGAGGCCTCGCCACGGACAAGGAAATGCTGATCAGGGCTTTCTTTCTGGTGCAACTACCAGCGGACATCCGAAAGATCCTAGCTGTCCAGGAATTCCATAGCGTTGAAGCCATGGCCAAGGCAGCCGACAATATCTACGAGAACCGCTCCTCCCAGCAAATCTCTGTTGTGTCCTACCAGCCCCAGGACAACCCCTCAACAGAAGGTGACACAGAGCCAGTAATGGCGGTCGTCAAGTCCCGTCCTGCAGCCAGCAATTCAAGGATGACCAACCCAACAGTACGACACAACGTTAAGGACAAAAATAGAATCTGTGTCTTTCACAATAGGTACGGCTCGGAAGCGCGTTCCTGCAAAGGTGGCAGCTGCATCTTTGCCAGCCTCATCCCTTCCTCGTCCGCAGTCTCGGAGGCATCGGGAAACGGACAGGCCAGGAGGTAATGGGCGCGGCACCTGTCCTGGCCATCGGCAAACACGCGTTCACCCTCGGCGATCGGATCTCCGGCCGCTCTTTCCTCGTTGACACCGGAGCTGAAGTCTCTGTCCTCCCACCTGAACCTAATCAGCGACGGCAGCAACCTTTGTCCGCGCTACTAGCAGCCAACGGCACCCAGATCAAGTGCTGGGGCCAAAAGACTATCCAACTGGCATTCGGCCCTGTGGGAAATCAAAAACATTTTTCCTGGCGCTTCCACGTAGCCGACGTGTCGCGGCCTATCCTCGGTGCGATTTCTTCGCTCATTTCGGTCTAATGATCGACCTGGCCCTCAGGCGCGTCCTCACAGAGGATGGTAAGATTTTACCCACCGCCCTCGACAGGCCAGCCCCCCGCGCCGTAGCAGGCATCCACCGTGACGACCACTACAGTACCCTCCTCTCCGAGTTCCATGATATCACCGTTCCGAATTTCCGAGCCCCCACGGTCAAGCACCAGGTGGAGCACCACGTCGAGACCACCGGCCCACCCGTTGCCTGCCGTGCCCGCCGCCTCGACCAACAGAAGTTGGCCGACGCTAAACGAGAGTTTAAAAAAATGATGGACATGGGTATCCTCCGCCCCTCAAAGTCTCCATACGCCTCCGCCTTGCACATGGTCAAGAAGAAGGATGGTTCTTGGCGTCCTTGCGGCGATTTCCGCCGCCTCAATACCCAGACCGTAGATGACAGGTATCCGCTGCCTCACATCCACGATCTCACATCCAGACTCGCCGGGGCAAAGATCTTCTCCAAGGTCGACCTGGTCCGAGGCTATCATCAGATCCCCATGGCAAAGTCCAGCATCCAAAAGACGGCCGTGATCACGCCCTTCGGGCTTTTTGAGTTTGTAAGGATGCCATTTGGCATGAAGAATGCGGCCCAGGTTTTCCAGAGGCTAATGGACCAAGTACTCGGTGGTCTTTCTTTCGCCTTCGTCTACCTTGATGATGTCCTCATCGCCAGCAGCAACTCACAGGAGCACGACACACACCTGCGCCAGGTGTTCACCCTTCTCAACAAACACGGGCTGGTCATCAACCGGGACAAGTGCGAATTCGGCAAGGCCTCGATCGACTTCCTCGGTTACACCATATCGGCCTCCGGTATCCGTCCTCCACAGGCATCCGTCGACGCCATCACGGAATATCCTGTCCCTTCAGACAGGCCGGCTCTACAGCGTTATCTCGGCATGTTAAACTATTTCCACCGGTTCATGCCCGGCATCGCCTCCATCCTCGCCCCATTGCATAATGCAAGCGCGGGCAAGGGCAGAGTCATCCACTGGACGTCAGAATGCGACACGGCCTTCCACGTTTCCAAGGCAGCTCTCAGCAGTGCGGTTATGCTGCACCACCAGGAACCCAGTGGCGATCTGGCCCTTACGGTCGACGCTTCCGACGTCGGCACCGGCGCAGCCCTGGAGCAGCTACAGCAGGGTATTTGGCGCCCTTTAGCTTTTACCTCAGTGAAGCTCAGCGCGGCCCAGCAGAAGTACAGTGCTTTCGACAGAGAACTCCTGGCTATTCACACGGCCATCGTAAAGTTCCGTCACGTCGTGGAAGGCAGGCCCTTTGTGGTTTTCACAGACCACAAACCACTAACCACTGCTCTCACCGTGGCAACCCCCAACAGGACGGCCAGGCAAGAGCGCCAACTCTCGTTCATTTCAGAGTTCACGACGGATATTCGACATGTCGCCGGCAAGGCCAACACCACCGCGGATGCCCTGTCCCGTGCCCCAGTTGAACCTCCTGCTGTCTTCAGCCTCCAGCCGGGGGACACTAACCTGGTAGACATGGCCACCCTAGCCATAGCTCAGCGTGACAATCCTCAGGAGCTGGAGATCACTCAAGAAAATATAACATCCCTAGACTGGCGCAAATGCACCATTGACGGGCACGACCTCCTGTGCGATGTCTCCACAGGAATGGCAAGACCTTTCGTCCCAGCTTCCGCCGTCCAACGCGTCTTTGAGGCCGCCCATGGCCTCGGCCATCTTGGTGCCCGGCCAACAACGCGACTCATAAGCCGCCACTTCGTCTGGCACGGCATGAAGTCAGACATCCGTGACCGCTGTCGCTCCTGCCACTCGTGCCAAGCCTCTAAAGTCGGCCGCCACACCAAACCTGTCACCCGATCCAAGCCAATGCCCGCTGGTCGTTTCCTCACCGTTCACGTGGACATCGTGGGACCATTACCCGAGTCCCAGGGCCACAAGTATCTCCTCACCGCGGTAGATAGATTCTCCCGCTGGCCGGAAGCGTTTCCCCTACGCGGCATCACAGCCCTCGAATGTGCCCAGGCCCTCATCCGAGGCTGGGCATCCCGGTACTCAGCCCCCATTGAGTTGGTCACGGACCGTGGGACACAATTTACATCAAACCTCTGGAAGGAAGTGTCCAAAACACTCGGCTGTCGCCTCTTTCCCACTACGGCTTTCCATCCACAAGCCAACGGCCTCGTAGAGAGATTTCACCGCACCCTCAAAGCCTCCCTCAGAGCCAGGCTGGCAGGACCGAACTGGATGGATGAGCTACCATGGGTCATGTTGGCATTGCGGGCCACCCACAAGGACGACCTGGACGCGACCCCGGCCGAACTCCTCTATGGAGAGAACCTTCGTCTACCCGGTTTTCCCCCTTCCTCGGTCGACGCCGCACGCCTCGACAATGCAACGGTAGGTTTCGCCAGCCAACTTCGAGACCAGGTCGCCAAACTTCAGCCCAAACAACCAGCCACCCACGCGGGAGGCATCAAGGAAGCAAACTCCTACATCCCCACCGCCCTCAAGAAGGCCACCCACGTTTACGTCCGCCTCGACCGCGTCCGCCGCCCCCTCGAGAGACCCTACGAGGGTCCTTTCCCAGTGGTCAAGCTCAGCCCTAGCACAGTCACTATCTCCAGGCGAGGCTGTCAGGACACCATTGCATTGGAACGGGTTAAACCAGCTTTCATGTCCACACCGACCACCGCACCAGTCATACTCCCCGCTGTCGCGCCGTCTGTGGTGACGCCGAGCAATACTACGACAACTACCACCCGAGCGGGTCGGGTCGTGCGTCTCCCCACTCGCTACGAGAGTTATGCACAAGCAGTCCATCAATCCTGACTGAAAATACCTCGCCGTCCACTCCATCGCGTATCATCAGGACTTCCGCCCTGCCTGCCACTGGGGGGGGGGGGTACTGTAGGGGGCAAGGTTGATTACAGTCAGGATGTTAAAAGTTCCGTAGGTATAAGTTTATTTATTTCTTTGTAGTGTGTGATTTTTTTGTTATTGTTAGTTCTTCCTCTGAAATACAGATGAATAAAACAAGGTCGGATTCCTTCCTATTCTAAAATCCAGATCTAAGGATCTTCTACGCAGGAATCCTACAAGCTATTTTGCCAGGCATCGGCTGACATGATTATCTTTTATATATAAATCTATTCTTTAACATTAATACTGCCAAACATAAGAATTACTATACCTCACAAATATAGTATGTCTTTAGTCATTACTATAAACTTCCCACACATGGAAGAGGGAGATAGGAACCCTATGGATTGCAGCTCCATTAGTTGAATCAGACAGGGCTCATGTTTTTAAAATAATAATTTCATTTAAATGTTGCAATACTCGGTCCGAATTAGATAGCCATATCCCTAATGATTGCTTAACCGCGCTTTTCAAAGACATCTGTGTTTTATACTTATTTTTCTCTTTTTATGAGAAATAATTATTTATCTTTATACTTGAAAATAATTATTTTCCTATTTTCTATGCCAAAATGCGTCTTAGTTTTGATATCTTAGGATTTTATTAACTAGTCTACACAAATAACTTTTCTTTCTCAGTCATTTTCATTGTGCCTCTAGCATTCATCTTCTCTGCCACTTGTCACACTTCACTTGATTTTAAATGAATCTCCTCTGAGAGCATAGTGGGCATACTATGAAGGTTGACTGTTCCATTATTCATTATTTTATTAAAAGTAAAATTAGTTACACAATCATTCAGTTGTTAGAGTTAGGAAACAGTGTGTAAGGTGGAGTTAGAGGATGTTGCAACTGGGGAAGTCCTTGGAGAAGACAATGGATACACGGAAAGTTTATATTTGGTGATCTAGGCATTATTTGTCGACAAGTATGAGACACAATTATTACCATAAGATGCAAAAAAATATGGATAAGGACTCCTGCTTCAAACTTGCCTCCATCATAAATGTGAAGAGTATACATTTAACCAATGTATGAAGATAGATTTGCTGATCGTACAGAGTGGGAACGTGCCTGATTTTGAGCCATGAACAGGTGTCTGATCAAAGCTCCGAGATCTCTAAAAAAATGAAGGATATAAAGGCCAAACATGACTTGTTATTGGGTTTATAATCTATTTATGAAAAAACCTTCTCCTGACAAAGTGCATAATAGATAAAACCGTAGCTAGATAGTATCTTTCTCTCTTAGATATGCCATAAGTGATAAAAAGTAAGATTTTTTATTTGATACTATACTGAAGGGCAATAACAGATATCTACATTGAGTTTATGAACCAAGTTGTTGTCCCTTGGATCAAGGAAATCGTCATGAGAACACATATGCATGGTCGATAAGGAGATATCGCACTTTCGCAGCCCTGTTCTTACTTGGTGTTGGACTTAGATGAAGGAAATCAGAACTAAATAAAATAACTAATTTGCACAATGTATATCATTTTACATTAATAGTGTGAAACCTCTTTCCAAATTATTTGCATATCAAACTATTGATTTTGCCTCGTCTATCATCTTATCTTAAGGACTGTTTCTCAGTAAATACAAAACTTGGGAGGACTAGAACAAAAGAAAAATTTATCCTATTTCATAACTACACATTGGTTTGGAGTGGGTCTTCTGAATATATTCGTCTGCATAAATGTTTTAAGAGAAAAACACCCAGAACTTGAAGATTTGTTAGCTTAACTATGTTTCTCCACCTCTTCCAGGACTTATTTTCTTTTAGATTTATTTATGTACTTCTTTAGTGACGTCAAAGTGCTTTAAGTTAATAGCGTTTTTTTTCTTCTAGATATACCATAAATAGATTAGTGGCATAGAGAACTTATTCCCTTCATAGCAAGAACATCGTTCATCTGTCGCCGTGTGTCCAATATAAACAAAGTAATTGTACTACGTCATCGTAAGCTGATCATAGAGATATAAATATTTGTTTATATATGGGCACATGACGTAGTTCTCTGCAGAATCCAATAAGCTCGCTATGTCTTCTTTATATCTCTATGGATATAAAGATATAAAGAGCTTATTCCCTTCAATAGCAGAGAAACATAGTTTAGCTGTCGCCTGTGTCCCAATATAAGCAAAGTAATTTACTCTACGTCATCGTAAGTTGATTATAGATATAGAAAGATTTGTTCATTTTGGGCAATATGACGTATGCCTCTGATGAATACAATAAGCTCTCTATATATTTATATCTCTATGGTTATAACCCGAGGTATATTTAAATTTAAGGTAGTCCATATGGCCAAGATAGCTGTTTTTTTCGTTGCTGGACTGACGTCATAAAAACACCGACAAGAAGACTACTGACGTTAACATGAAATAAATATTTTATTCTAGTTACCTTATTCTCTATGCTCCCCATTGATGTCATTTGCAACCTGTTTACCCCATTATAAAATATATCCTGGAAGATGTATATACGAAGTAGAGTAGAGTTGGTGGCAAGCAGCAGAGCAGAAGAGAAATCCACCTACTGGCCCAGGGAGCAAAAAGTCAGACATAATTTATTTATAGCAATATGATGATTAGTCGGAACATGGGAAGTCATGTAGTGAGTTTCAAATGAGGGTGTACTTAGAGTGAAAGTAGGACTGGTAATTTATATGATGATTCCTCATTACCTATCTACAATGTAAAGAATTGTTATTATTTCTTCCTTGAATCAAAACCTACGTGCATGAATCACTAAGTAATATAAACAACCATGATACAAACTCTAGACAAAACCTGGGAATAGAAAAAAAGTGAGTAAAAAAACTCAAACTTCCACATGGCGGAACAAAGTTTGATATACGCTTTTGAACAGTATTTTTTGTAAATAGATATAAAGGAAAATTATATATATATATTAGATACAGTAGGGGTATTAGGAAACTAATATTAATATATCAAAATTTATCTCCCCGCGAAGTTGCGTGATAAGAAACTAAATTTTCTTAGAAGAATGGATTTTGGTTTGACCCCACCCCTTACCACCCCCCCCCCCCAATCGCGTTCAAAGGTTTCGTTTATGAATCAAAACTTTTTTTATTACTTATTTGAAAAAGTTTAGTTTTACAAAATTTAGTTATGATCAACTTATGACTTTGTTATTTATTTGCAAATTTTCGTCAATAATATTTAGATCCACTAATGAGCATAAGTGTGACGCACCACCATTTTTTTAAATAACGGCTCCTACTAGGGTTCTTTTATAGTTTCCAGAAGGAAAAAGAAAAAGCGGGTACTCAGTTGATGTTTTTAAGTTTTTTTAAATACGTTTGCTTTTCACAATCTTTATTTTCATACAGACAGTAACTCCCTTACATGGTTGAGAATATAAATCGTACGTTGAGTATATCCATAACACTTTTGCAGATAATATATAATGAACGAAAATTTTTTTTCTCAACTGATAAAACGAAGCTATTGTAAAAGTAACTTGTTTTTGTACAACTTAATCTTATTTCTGAAAAAAATATTTTTGAACTCCACTATGAATACATTGATCACGGTATTCCTAAAAAAGGGCATAGCGGAAGATCAAGCGAAATAACACTTTCAGTTGTCGAATATTATTTGTTTATATATATTGTATGTATTTATACAAGGTCGGTGATAAGTCCCGAGACTAACACATAGATGGCGCCAGTGAATTTGTTTTCATATGACTGTCAGCTAGTACCAACCTTCAAAACATACATGCATAGATATAACAGCTGTCTGACAACTATGTGAGATATTGCGTTTTAAGTGAAGCTACTTTGTTATTGTGAAAAAAAGGAAAAAGACGAATTTCGTGTGTTAATAAACATTATTTTTTTGTGGGGAAAAATACCGTCGAAACTAAAACTTGGCTTGAAGAATGTTATCCGGACTCTGCTCCATCGAAAGCAACCATATGTCGATGGTTTGCTGAATTCAAACGTGGTCGTGTGAGCACGAATGATGATAAACGCAGTGGACGCCCAAAAGAGGTGGTTTACCCAGAAAACATAAAAATAATCCACAAAATGATTTTAAATGACCGTAAAGTGAAGTTGATCCAGATAGCTGGACTCTGAAGAAAGAGCGCGTTGGACATATCGTGCATGAATATTTGGACATGCGAAAGCTCTGTGCAAAGTGGGTGCCGCGAGAGCTCACAATCGAACAAAAACAACAATGAATGATGATTCTGAGCAGAATCTGAAATTGATTCTGAAATTGAAAGATCGTTATAATCGCTGTATCGCCCTCGAAGGCAACTATGTTGAATATAAAATCGAATTTTGTCAAGAAACGTTTTTCTTCTTAGTTAGTCTCGGGACTATCAGCCGACCTGTTATAACACAGATTTCCCTTTATAAACGTTACTAATCGTTGACTCCGTCTAATTACTTCACAAAAATCTCCTGATGACAGGATATATATTTCTATCAGCCAACAATAATGTCGAGACTTACTCTTATAGAAGAAAAAACTCTAAGGATGGGTATTTTACAACAAATATATGATGACAAAAATTTTGATACGGTAGAATATACATCAGAGATACATATATCGAGACGCTTCCAAAATAAAGAGGACAAGGACAAATATAATAAGAAATCTCCACCAAGGCCATTTAAAGCAAAAAGGCTCCTGTGGCAGATTTGTGATATATAACTTACATCAAAATATTAACCGAGCAAACTTATTACCTCCGCCGAAGGAGGTATTGTGTTCACTGGCGTTTGTTGGTTTGTTGGTTTGTTAGTTTTGTTTGGTTGTGGTTTGTCAGCAAGATAAACTCAAAAAGTTATTGACGAATAAATAATGAATTTTTCTGGGTACCAACCACTAATAAACGCTCTTTGAGCCTTCAAAAACTATTCACTAAAAGTTTCGTCAAGGCCTAGTTAATCGTATTGAGGTACAAGGAACTAGCGAACAGACAAATGGAATTATAGTTTTATTAGTACAGATGAAACAGGCCTCAAAGTGAATACGGACATTATTTGTAGGATCCTGGAGAACGTTTTGTGGCGTAGATAAAGTATGTTGTCAGCGATGTGGTGTAGCAGGAGGACTTAGTCACAAAGCTAAAAAGACGCAAGAAGGGCTAAAAAGCAATACTTTTGCGTTCGTACCCTTCTTCTCTTGGCCTCTTTTATCACCGCATTTGACCTCTTTGGCCCTACTTTGTCTGGTCCTACGTGAAGAACATGACAAATTGCTCCTCCCAATACATCAATCATACTCACCTCCTGCATCAAGGAGAAAATTTAATGATATAGTGAAGCAGAGCAGATCAAACAGTGCCATCTCTCTGTATTTCGTAGCCGCAGTGAGCGTGTTTTGACGCAGACGGTGGCTGCATTGAATAGATAGCTGCTTTATATCCTAATAAAGATATTCGTTTTTATTTTATCAATAAATATTGTAAAATGGGCTTGTATTTTTTGTGGCGCCAAATTTTGTCCACGCAGCAGCAATAACATGAGGAATTTGGTTCATTCTTTATTTTGTTCGAGAAAAGTATATTTTATATATATTTCTTTGTACCTTTATGGTGCCTGAATTTGAATTTTTTGTGTATTAGCAACATATTAGTATAATTTAGTATCTTCTCTCTTTAGTATGAATCAACACTAGATGGGGACGGCAGTCATACTACTACCTCGGTGGACGGCTGGTATTTCAACCCGTTTAAAAAAGTCCTTTATTTTTTAGCAACGGTTGTAAGCGCTTATAAATGTTTTATATGATTCTTTTCAAGATTTTATCATGTATTTCAATATAATTTTGTATTGTTTGAATGTAATTCAGGTTACAATCTGTGTAGAATTTAAGTTATATTTTGAAGTATTTTCGTTAATTGCATTAAAACAAGGCTTTCACTATTGTCCTTTTTGTTGCTATATATTATATTTTAATATATACTTTTATAGTGGCATTATGTCACAATAAAATGGCTACTTACATAGGTGCTAAAAAATACAATATAATGCGTACCAACTTTTCTTATATTATCTTATGTGCGAAGCACATTTTCTACTAACAGGGCGTTTAATCTTCCACAACGCTTTTTTGTTCCTAGATTTTCATGTGCAGTTCATTTGACAATAGGATGAATATAATCAGAATCAAATTCTCCTAACCATCGGAACAGTCTTCAGCAAGTACTTTCAGTTCGGATATAGTTTTATTAGATCATCTTGTTTGAAATGTTTAGCACCGGTTACATCTTTGTACCGCACAAACCTGCAGCGGTCAACGACGAGAAGATACCTTGGTGCTATATAATCTCGCTTTTGATGATCAACATCAACTCCATACTTTGTTTGGTTATAATATTCTACTGATTCAGGAAGCTTCTTCGGACTAGTAGATTGACACATCAGTGAGGAAGAATACATTTTGCTGGGTTTGGCTTCGTTTAAGTGAGGGTCAAATTCTTATTCTTCAGGACTGTTGTTTCATGAAGAGACGCCTTCAAAATTTGATCTAGGGAGGATTTTTTCTTCTAATTCGGTTCGTTTCTATTCGGCTCCATCTGATTCATCCCATGACGTTGCTAAAAGAAGTTGTTGAATTTTGTCGACAGTGAAACGTTTTTTCGTGACATGTTGGCAGGTTGTTAGCACAAAAGCTCTGAGATGAAGCAAAAGCTGCTCTACTCTATTTACATGAGCATAGGTAACACTTTTCCAAACATGCTAATTCGTTTGGAGTTGCTGATGTTAAAAAAATCTATACACACCCGTTTACAACTTTGTTACCTACACAACACTATGTCAGTAATATTTAAGTTTCTTTAATTTCTGTAAGCGCGGGTTCAAATGACCCGCTCGTCTTTCTAGGTATAAGTGCAAATAAATTAGTGAATAATATAGGTAGAGTGTTTAAATTTTATACAAATAAGTGTTTTATATACATAAAAGTCAAAAAATTTGTACATGTAAGTATGATAATGTAAAAAAGCCAGCACCTTGAAAAAAAATTGCGGGTTAAAATAACCCACTCGTCCACCTAGTGTTAAATATAATAAACTGGGTATGAAAACATAGCAATCGTTAACGTATGTGATATAAAAGGGTTTTTCGATGGTGAAGAGCCAAATTTTCCACTTTCCTATCACTTTTTTGAGTACCAAAAAATTATGTCGTAGAAAAATTGTCTAATAATGTATTCTATTTAATGTGTAAATAATCCATAGCATGTTTACGCGTCTCTTTCGGATAGGGATAATGCTGTATAAATTATTATTGCCATTCTTACATAGCATGCAATAACGGATTAAAAAGTGTAAAATATCGATTTAATAATGAGTGGAACAACGAATGAAAATTTTAATTTTTAGGTCGATATAATTCAAAAGTATTTTTCCCTTTTGCCTTCAAGATTTATTTTAAAATTTCCACAAATATTCCCTCTGGTTGATCTAGCTATATCTAAAAACAGCAATAGAATAAAACAATGTCCTCAATACTTCAAAATGATTATATTGGCAATTAGTCGTTAGCGTCTTTATTATATAGGTTGTTCATAGATCAGTGGTTCCCAAACTTTTTCTGCTGGGCCCCCCTTTGGTACATAAGAAATTTTTGCGCCCCCCCCCCAAAAAAAAAAAAAAAAAAACATACAACATGTTTTGTTCTCAGTTTCCATTGCAGTTTATTTCACACATTGTAATTAATACAAACCTCAACCTTTTTTTTTTTTTTGTCAATTTTCTAGCAGTTTTATTTAGTCTACTGCATTTATATTTTCATTCATTCGTTTTCCCCGCGCGCCCCCCACTTTGGGAACCACTGCGATTATGAGCTAACTACCTCATTATCTATGGCATAGATAATGAGGTAGGTTAGCTATCTCGAAAAGTTGACACGCTATCTCAAAAATTTCAACGGGAACGTTCTTATAGCATATTTTTGCATGGGAACAGACTGTATGGCACCACTCAGGTTAGTATATAAGGTGCGTAATCGCGTCATTTCTATCATTCTTCTACTCGCCACTGAAAATGGAGAGACCCGACTTTCGCTCCTACTTTTGAACCTGATCAAGCTCACCAGGACAGTCAAGGAGATCCAAGGGGACCTGCTTTCTACCTTCCCTGACTCCTGCCCTGGCCTCTCCACCCTCCAGAGATGGCACACTGAGTTCGATAAGGGTGTTTTTGACCTGGAGAAAGAAGACCCGTCCTGGACGTCCCCAGGAGACGAGGACAGAGGAGAATGTGGCCGTGTGAAGTGCCTGGTCGAGGATAACCCCCGGATCACCACTCGACAAGTTGCTGCAGAGGTGTCCCTACCATCTACAACTGTTTTCAGGCTTCTGACGGAGGATCTAGGGCTCCGAACCTCCTCAGCGTGCTTGTCCCTCACCAGCTCTCTGAAGCCAACAAGACACAGCGAGTGAAGTGCTGTCAGGACCTCCTGAAGTGTTCCAGGACCACGGGGAGGACTTTCTGGGGTCTCATCTGTTAGTCCAGGACAAGTCCTGGTTCTACTGGGATTTGGCGGAGCGGAGGCAAGTCTGGGCGGAGCCCACGGGGGCCCGGTTCTCGACCCCCCGTGTGAAACAAACAGCGAGGAAGACGATAATTCTGATGGGGTTCACCTGCAAGCCGACCCAAGCCACAAATAACGTTTGGAAAACGTTTTCCGAACGTTAGTTTTTGGTTCGCAGAACGTTCCCTGAACGTTAGTTTCGTTCTCTCAAGGTTATTTTTACGTAGCATGGATGGTTTTCTTAACGTTCTCCAACGTTCCCTGTTGGTTATATTTACGTTCTCCTAACGTTCTATTTACGTTCCCTAACGTTCTATTTACGTTCCCCTAACGTCTATTTACTTTTCCTAACGTTCTATTTACGTTCCCTCAACGTTATATTTTCGTTCCCTATTAGTTTTATTTTAGTTCCCTTGTAGATATAATTACTCCTTGACAGTATTAAAATTCTATTTAGCGTTTATTAACATTAAACTAGACACGAATTATATAAAAGATTATAACATGTTATTTTTAACTCATAAAATTATACAAACATAAAAATGAAATATATAAGCACATGCGAAAAAAGCATATAAATAAACATGTAATGTATTTTTTTGCTCTTGGTAGAAAACAATTTACATATTTATACAATATCATATAAAATATCAACTAAACGACTTTCATGTTATTATGTTTTCTGATGAGTGTTGGTATTGGAGGGAAAGTCTTGGAAAATATTTCATGATCCTTTCGACAGTTGTCCACGTTCTTCTTTTTTCCGGCAAGGGATTCTTAGAGTATCCTTCGTTTCCTCCTGTTGAAGGAATGCTCCCTCATTGTTCTGAAACATAGAGGTTCGGTTAGTTAAATACAAATATAACAATGACATAGGATAATTAAAATAGTAGAAAAGCTTACCGCCGGTGTCTGATAATTGGAGGCAAGTCGAGGTATCAATGGGCTTTTAATCCAAACCAGATGCTTATTAATGTTGAATAAGTAACTTAAGGATCAGTGTAGATGGAAACTATTAATGTTGTTACTGCAGAAATCGGATGAAAACTGATGGCTATTAAATGCAAATACAAAGGTATATTTTTTGTGAGTGTCTACATTCAAGTCAGTTTGATTTGATGAGGACGAAGTTGTGGCATGTATTAGTTATGTGTCGTTTGTAAATGAGTTTGTTCTAATAAGAGGCTGTTTGAAGTCAGCAATATAATCCAGCTGTGGCTTTTATTTTTGGTTGAACTAGCTCCTCTTCACTCACATACATAATCTTCAACCACTTAAATTTGTGGAAAACCCATAAAGTCTGGCTTGTTTAGAAACCCAAAATTATCATCACTAACGGCATTTTTTTAATACAACAGATTTGAACAGGAATAAATAAATCGGGATCAACGACCAAAGACCATTCATCCACAAAACCTTTCATTATTCAAAGGAATTATCAGATAAAATAGTCTCTATGTTCAATTTTTATTTATTTGCACAAGATTCACTATAGAAAATAGCAAAAATAAAAAAAGATTTACTTGACTCAATCATAAATTTATTGAAGCGATGCAGTCCTTTACATTATAATATTTGTTATATTTCATTGTAAATCAGGTAGAAAAAATTACCATTCCGTGGAAATATATGGGGATCTGTACGGTTTTATCCGCCATTTTTTATGGTGTCAGTAATTTCATCGTGCGTAAATTCGTCGTGGACCTTTTTATAGCGTT
>CP045900.1:20065381-20089002 GCA_013387185.1 Caligus rogercresseyi | reverse complement strand
GTGTCACTGAAATTATATTTTTCAAAAATATAGTTGATGATGGTATTGCATGAATAATTTAAATTCTAAGAACTTATGTATATTCATGAGTAGTAAATGCAATGATAATATATAAGTGGTAGCTGCGTGCAGTAAAAGAGAGTAATAAGCAATAATATTCGCTTGACTAAAACTTTTGTTGGCTTATCTCCCAAATTTTAAATATTAACGCTCATCAGCTATCGCCAATACAAGTTATTGCAGAAATACTGGCAATTTCGTCCAGGACCAATTGCCCTTGCACAATGTTTACATTTGTTTACTCATTAGAAACAATCACTACGATTGAAACACCAATAAGAACTCAACAAATATATATCTCAGTTTCATCTTTTTTTGTATTGTGTTAATAACAGAAATAAATCATTAAAAACTGCAGAAAGTACATTTCTTTATATCTTCAATGGTGCGAAAGAGACTCACATATTTATGTCCATGTAAGTAGACTAACTCAGGGTCACTTAACTGTTGACTTTGTTAGTATGTTTGAATATGTACAATGAATAGGATATTTGCTCACCCCTATTGTCACTCTCTGTCCCCTCGACCTTGCCACATTAGAGAGGGAGTATAAGATATATGTATGATACAGATAAGCCTCCGACTCTTTCTTCTCTCTTCTCACAAACCCTCAAGGACCATAAAAATGACCTAATGATAATTATATACATGCGTTAAATTGCAATTCAATTATATTATTATCACATGAATGTCTTTAGAGGGCGACGCACACACACACACTTTCTCGTGTCCTTGTAGGCCACAAGAGTCTAAAGAGAAGATGGTTTGTATAGCGGCCCGTTTGGAAACACATTAACTCATATGTTATGTCTTTCGATATACCCATGGGCAATATATATCTATATATATATATACCATTTACATTACTCCGTCTAATATAAGTATTCAAAGACTTCCGTCATGCCCCTTTCCTGCCTCTGGGCCAATGCATCATACTCCATGAGGAGGAGATATTTATATAGGTATGGCATGGCAAGAGGGAGTTTCCACTTTAACCCGGCTATAATTACCTTAAACATACTAATTATATTTTCTTAGATAAAGTGCTGTTTTTGTAGCTTAGTGGTACAACAGACACAAGGACACATTCGGCCAAGAAGAAAGGAGAATAAGCTTTTGGGCAGTCTGTCTTGAGAATTATTTTGAAGAAACAACTATATATATATATATATATTAGGGATGCAAGTTATCGATTAATAGATTAATCGTTAGTTGTTAATTTAGTCGACTTTTAATCGATTAATCGTTAACAGCACCACGATAAGGAACAGTTTATCTTGTGGATTTGGGGTGGGTAAGTGCATCTTATTGTATGGGAAAAAATCTTCATTTCAAAGTTTCATTCACTTCAAATAGAGGGTGCAATCTGTCGATTAATTGAAACTAATAAACTTAATAGTTTCATTAACTTCAAATAGAGGACGCAATCTGTCGATTAATTGCAACTAATAAACTTTAATCGTTTAAAAATCAGTCGATTATTAATCGTTAGTCGATTTACTTTTTGCATCCATAATACCTATATATATATATATATATTCATTGTTTTAAAATGGCGTTTTTTATACCATATATGGTTCTTCATTAATTAAAATTTATATTCTGCCAATTTTTTTTAATACAAAAATCAGTGTGCTTCGTTAATAAACAACATAATTACATCACCATGGAGAGAAAAAATCTTTGAATTGAGCATCACGCACTTGGGAGAAGAAGAGAAGACAAAACATATTGCCAACGAATCTATGTTAAACGAAATATGTATATGACTGTACATTAAAATTTTTTGAAACATTGTGTTATTTACTAAAGTTTATTTATTTGTCATACGTTTATTTTTTTAAATAAGTATGAATGTAAAATTATATTAAAATAGTCATTTTCTAAGCTTGATGGCAAAAAAAGTCCAAAGGGCTCCTTCAACTAATGCACCCTTTTATCCGCCTTCCTGCATAAGTTAAGTTAAAATGGAATAATGCGAGTAGGGAATCCATTATGATGAAAAGAAACAAAGAAATACGTTTCCTGACAACAAGGATTTATGCATATTCAAGCAAGAGAAATGCCAATGCCCTAGAGGGAACTACATCAAATGAAATTGCCCTCACATCAAGCAAGAGAGAGAGAGAGAGATTAAAAATCTCAATCAAGGGCATTTCTGATAAATCGATTGAAGAGGGATCATTGTCCCTTCTTCTTTCTCATGCTTTTGACTGATTGCATCAAGGATCCTAGTCTAGTACACACTTGTCATCAGGGATCCTTGGTTCATATGGAGCTTTATAAAGAATCTCCAAACAACTTATTATTTGTTAGTTTATATAAAATGGTTTTCAAGAAGTATATACTGTTTCAGGTTGAAAGCCAAAATAAATTTGATAAATTTTGACCTCTTCCAATAAATTTTGAAGATATTATGTCAGGTACTATCGTCGCTACTCGACATTGCTCGATATTTTCCTAGAATGCCCAATTTTACCTTATATCTAGTTGGCATATCAAACTTATCTTTAAATAAGCTTATCAATATATAACGACGTGCTTGATAGATTTAGAGCACCAAAAAATAAATATTTGATATTTTTTAGTATAAATTTTTCCCGGGAACAATCGCACACCCAAAATATTTCTTTGCAATCTAAAATCCATCACATAAAATGTTATCAAAATATAGCGTACAATTTTCAAGAAATTGTTTAAATGTTTTTTCCACATAAACTAAACATAAGGAAACGGATCGTCCGTGAAACCCCGCCTTAACACCTCAAAGTTATCCACAGAAAGTTGGTTCCAAATCTAACTTGACAATATTAAGAAATCACAAAAAACCGTTTAGACAAACAAAATAAACTTTTCGATAATGAATTTTCCCGGAATGTCCACCCACCAAAAAACCCACTCCCTGAGTCCTCAAAATTATTATCCTACAATTTAATCCTTTAGAGGACACAGGAACCAACGAACCTCTTATTTTTATTCGTAAGGATACTCTGTTGATCTAAGAGCTAGGGTTTGTTTTAACTCACCAAAACCTAATTCGGTATCAACGGATAAAAGTTTACATAGAACCTAAGATCTTTATTATTGAATAAGTCAAACTTACACATAGAGATAAAAAGATATAGAGAGCTTATTCCCTTCATCTGTATTCTGTGCCCAATATTAACTAAGTAATTTGTACTACGTCATCGTAAGCTGATCATAGAGATATAAATATGTTTATCTGTATGACGAGCTTACGATGACGCAGTACAAATTACTTTGTTAATATTGACACAAAAATACAGCTGAACGATGTTTCTCTGCTATTGAAGGGAATAAGCTCTCTATATCTTTATTTCTCTATGAATTTACAGAAAATATCATATATTTTGAAGCATTGAGCTTCCATTGGCGTCTTCCTGGCTTTGGACTCCTCGGCTAAGTGGTACATCTCCTTATGGTACGGCCTTAGTCAAAATTAGATAATACGGCTTTCTTCATGAACTTTTTTTTTATCTTGAGTAAGTGACTGTTAAGACTAATGTGGCCGCTGAATATGACCACAATAAAAAAGTTATCATATAACTAAGATTGCCCCAGAAGCTTCTAATATAATATGTATACTCTATGCTCTCCAAGTCTATCATCGAATCTAGCGGACATCAATAAGATACCTAGAATGATGGATGGCATGGCAATAGGAGTATCATTCATACATTGACTTTGTTGTAGCAAATCAATACAAACACAACATGAACAACTAATAATAGCAAGTTCAAAAATTATATTGGGTACATACATATGCATATATAAGCCCACAGTAAATACTCACATGCTATTATGCACAACATTCACTCAAAATAGAATGAGCAGTAGTGTTTTAAGTTATATTATTCCCCTGTACATATGAACTTTGATATTTACGGCTACTCGTTGTCTGGCAATTTAAAGGAGAGGTGATCATATGGTAGAACAATTATTATAGTCTAACAATAACATACAATACAGACCCTCACACACTTAGTTCCTTCTTCTCAATTATATAAAAACTCTACCAAACCCTAATAGTGAAAAATAAACAACCTCAAAAACTTTAAAAACTCACAACGTTATTATTTTTACTTTTTGTTACTTCTTTATTAAATTTTAAGTTTTATTGCTACTATTATTGGTTAGATTTTACTCAATTGCTTCTTTGACGAAAAATGGAGAAAATATATCAATAATACGAGGCATCATCCGTCTCGCTCTTCCTTTCTTTCTTTGGATGTGAATTCCCCCTTTCGTAAGTAAAACATAAATTATAGTCCCCTTCGAAAAGGCACTTGTCTGAGGGAGACGTTTCTCTGCTTCAACATAAAATATTCCTTACAAAATATCAATAAAATTTATTATATAAAAAGGATCTCGTATCAGTGCCATGGAAAATAATAAGCCATTTTAGATCCTCATTTTTAGATGAGAAATCGTTGTTGGAAACATTTTTTGAGAATAAAAATGTTGCTGATCTAATATGATTTTTCTTAATACTATATATGACGTGTTTAAACGAAATGTATGGTTTAAAACAATGTAGATATTGCAGTTTTTCAATCTCTAGCACATCCCTGCCAAAAAATAGTAATCCTCTAATGAGCTAGATTAATTTAACCTAAATAAAATTTTCTTCATCGTCAAATATTTTCTATATGACTTCCGTAAAATTTGAGTAAACTTATCACTTTTCTCAACCCACTTCCATATGGTCTCACAGAACTTGTCTCGAGATTGTCCTCCAGACTTTTCTTAGCGCTCTTGTCAATGATCTCCACACCCTCAAGCATTTTTTGATGACGAGGAGTCGAAGAAGTCTGCGGGGGCGAGGCCAAGAGAGCATGATGAGTTCCATCTCCTTCTTGGCCAGGAGCACCTTTATGCTCTTTTCCGTGTAGCACGGAGTATTGTTGAAATGGATGTAACAGTCTATTGCCAAATTCAGATCGCTTCTTCCTGAATTTCCTTTAAAAAACACGACATTTCTTAACGCATTGACAGAGCTCCTCATAGGAATGTAGTTGAAGAAGAATCTGAGAAACATATGTTTATACCTTGATTCTTGACGCTTGAACTTACCAGATGGATAGCAGCCCACCGGGAGCCTTTAAAATGACCCTGGTTTGGACCATAGAGATATAGATATATAGAGAGCTTATTCCCTTCAATAGCAAGAAACATCGTTCAGCTGTATTCTGTGTCCATTATAAACAAAGTAATTTGTACTACGTCATCGTAAGCTGATCATAGAGATAGAAATATTTGTTTTTATTGGGCACAAAAGCGTATTCCTCTGAAGAATCCTATAAGCCCTCTATGTCTTTATCTGTATGATTTGAACACAAACATAAATAAAGGGACATATGATCTTGTCCAGAATCCCCAAGCCAAGATCAAAAATTGAGTTTTAGGAAGACTTAAGCTCACCTCACTCTCTCGATTTCCTCTTGGGGATTTATCTGGCTAACTTGATTGTGAGTCCAAGATCGTCATAGAGGACGTGGAAAACAATGCTGATCTACGTTTTTTACTTGATAGCCACTTTTCTCCATGGTCGCCTGACTGTTGGCCTCCAGCATATATAAAGTCGTCGGTACGAACCTTCGTCCACCCGTTCGTGCTCCTCTTGTCTGAAGAGTCCTTCCTAAACATAGCTATGGCTGAGGTAAATTTGACTTTGGGAGATGCTGTGGACTATAATTTTAATCCCCTCTGGAGTTTTTCTCGGCCTGGACGCTAAATTTTTCTCTTCGTTATGCGAAAATGGGACTCAATGTTACGAACAACTAAAATAACAACTTGATTTTCTCAACAAAAAATAGAATTCTTCATTAATTTTGACAAAGCAAATAGAAATTAACCCGATTTGTCTCAATTTTGGTAGCAGGAATTATGTTAGACAGCCTGAATTTTAACACAAGCCTTTGATAAAGAAAATTGTTGCTAGGTTTTGCAAGATTCTAACATCATCCTAAGCAAACTATTATAAGATTCCATTTTTATATAGCTGTGTTTGAGCATGCATAATAAATATTTTTCCCAGTCTGAACTTGTTGTATTTTGAAGAGAAAACAATTATTTTCATTGAGGTTCATAAGCGATCCCTCCCAGAGACTAAGTTACCTTAGCACACTCAAGCTATAATTCATACAACAAATATCCGGAAAGATAAGATTAGAGCTTCTCTCTCCATGAATCACCCTCTAAGCCCTGTTGGTCATAGGTACACACCTCAGCACATCCGGCTTTGCCTCCCGACATCATCCCAGCCACAATGCCCGAGTTAATTAATGTTAGACTTAATTTATTTGAAGATAATATAATTTTTGACAAAAATAATTAGGAATATATATTTATATATTATATTTATAATTCAACATTGTAGTAGTATAATTCCATTTTTGCGAGTTTTTAAATACTGTTTTATATCCAATGGAGAAAGAGCAAACGAGAGAGAATAAACTCTGTAAGTAAAGAATAAAGATCTGACACTGAAGAACTGATATAAATTGAATAAATTAACGGAATATTATATAAAGCCTTTCTTAATATATATAGTTATATAGTATGTATTTTTTTGGGATATTGTTTCTTTTTATATAGAAAAAAACAATAGAAGTTCCAACTAGCTTATATCTTTTCTTGTTGTAGTCGTATGTACTGTATATAAAACATTGAAAAAATAATAATTAATATATAATGTTGATACTAATGAGTGGAAAATAAAAAAGAAGGTTTATTTCTGGATATATATTTTGCCTATTTTCTTCAGAGTAGCTGGTACTTTTTGTAGTACCTAGACTCATGTAATTTGCACGCCAGGATAACAAAGAAGAAGATGAAAATAAAGGATTGGATTGGAGGATAGAAGGCAAAGGATGTTGAAGGGGGTTGGCAAGAGGAATAACGTAGTGAAAAGAAGGGATAGTTTTTAAATGTGATGAACAAATGAGCCTTGCCAAGTGGTTCCATCAGAAGGATTTTGAGTATGTTTATGGTCTTTATTATTCATGGATTAATGAGCATGACGCCAATGTTTGATTAACAAATATTTGCATATGTCCTTTCGTATCAATATAAAAAGTTTTTAAACTGAAGAAACATGTGGATTTTATCCATGTTTGGGTATGATTCAAGGATTGCATTTGTTTAAAGTCTACTTTATAAAGGTGCTGTGGGCACATTATAACCATATTCTCAATTTATTATTATTTATTCTTATGGTATGTTGATGTCTTATATTGAAATGAATGATATAATAATAACAATTAAAAGTTAAGGAGTTCATCTGCATATAGCTTGTATGGAATGTAGTTTTTTTCAACATGCATCAATGCTAGATGTTTGGTCAATTATTGGTTATCAATAATCAAAGATCTAAGCTGTTTTAATGCATTTGGTCTTTTAACGTGTAAAAAATGATAGGCGTATGTTACAATTTCATGAGTGCATTCGTGTTTTGAAGTCTTCATCAATTTAGTATATGAATATTAAGGTGTCAGCTTTACGTTTTAGAACCTAACGGATCTAAAATATATTTTGCAAGTATTGATATGAATTTTGGGCCACTTTAAGGTCTCATTTGCACATCACGTGAGAGGATTTTCGATCGAGGAAGAATAAATAAAGATAGACAGAGATAGAGAGGGGGGATAATTGGGACAACTGTTGCAATGCTTAGATTGTGAGTCTGCTTCTTAGTGTGGATGGATGCCCGAGTGTTTGAGTGGATATTCCAGGGCTCTCCGTTCCACCTCCTGATGCTCCAAGTTTCTTTTTCGCCCCTGGATGCGGTGTGGTGATGACTATTTTGTGCAGAGTAGTGAAGGCAGGTCCGGGTATTCCGGTTTCGTCTACTGTTTCTAAGGTTCCATTCCTTTCCTGACCTCCGCCATTCGACCCGTTTCCCGGGGGCGAGGTTGTGCTGAGTACGAGTACGGCGATGAAGAAGAGGGCAAGGACCCCTAGGATGATCCACATCTTGGCGTTTTCCCACCAGAGTTTCCGTTTGAGCTTCACGGCCTGCTGCTGGAACTGCGAGGCGCCTTCCTGGAGGTCGTCCGCTCGCCGGTCAAGCTCGCTCAGCTTGGAGTCCCTCTCCAGGACCTTCTCCACGTTAATCCGCATGATGTCCACCACCTCTCCGACTTGTGCTTGAGCCTGCTGGAGGCGCTTGGAGGCGACCAGCTGTTGAATGTTTTGTGGGGGACCTGAGCTAGGAGGGGCCGCAGGGGGGCTGCTGCCAGGATTGGTGGCGGGTGCATTGGTGGAGGTGGAGGAAGGAAAGGGAGCGTTGTTTGAGCTGCAGGCACTACTGCTTGACGAACCACTCGAGTGATGCGGACTCCCTGCAGACGTACTCACAGAGCCACCAGGTGGGGAGTTGATCAAAGGCTGCTGAGACGCATTGTGCTCGCTTTCTGCCATGATGCAAATGCAGACTCCTTAATCCCCGATCACATATATTCAATCTACGAAATAAAAAAGGAACAAAATAAATATGCTATCAATATAATACTTTGAGGCTATTGAAATAGAGATTGAAGTCTCCACTCACGTTTTTTAGAGCCCAGATGAACGGGGATGTTCCAGAGAGACGAAGGATATCTTGAACATGAAAGAACAATCTGTTTCAAATGATTCTTACACTACGGATGGAAGGAATATAGCATTATTGTACTATGTAAGTAGATGATTTTGAAGAGCTTTCCCCTATCACAAGTACAACATAGTAAGTCCACTACTCAGCAAGGAGAAGAGGAGAGCTTTTTTTCCCTTCTCTTCGAAAGGCACCTCTCCTACCTCCCCCCCCCCCCCCCCATCAAGTAAGAGGGGAAAAAGGGGAAATGAACGCAATTTTAATGACGTCATTAATGGCTGCTCCTGTTACTTCATAGATCCCTTCATTCATTGATTAAGAACAAGCATTCCCCTATAAAGAAAAACATATAAAGCAATATATATGTATATAATAAAGTCTAATACCTTTTTATGATTACACTTATGATTAATTGAACGAATATCTTCCAAAATATGTCTGTCCAATGGACTCAAAGCCGGACGCTCAAGTGCAACATATGGTTATATTAATAGAAGCCTGCATGGAAAGTTTGACTCTCTTTCTCTCTCTTCCCACCCAGTTTGCTATTATTATTATTACTATTTACTTCGTTTCTTGTTTCAGATAGAGTACTTCATTTTCCTCTTGATTTATTATGAGCTATGAATAATAATAATAATAATATATGCCACGGTTACAAGGCGAATAAATGACAATTTATTTAATAATTTATTTTTACGCGGGAATGCCATATTCACTTCCCTCCCTTTTTTCTCCCAATATTTCAATGAATGCATTCATTCTGAGGCCCTTTATAAAATATATTCTTTATAACATAGTTTGTGTTCGTTTTGAACTCCTTTCAATATTTACTTTCCAATTGAGTTACATTTCTGATAAGCTTTTCTACATTATGGTTATTTTTTTGGCTCTAAAATATAAACCAAAACATATACATTCAATATATATAAATATATATATATACAGGGGCGAAGTTGCCAGTGGGAGTACCGGGACTATCCCCGGTGGGCCGCTGGCCTCAAGAAACATAAACGGCCGTTGACAGCCTCCCAATGGCATATTGGGGCCTGTATAAGGCCGTGAGGGCATAATTGTCCCGGTGGATAAATTCTTCCCACTACGTTCCTGTATATATATATATATATATATACTCGAGCCTTTGTGTAAAAATACATGTATAAACTTTTATTTAAAATTAAGGCTTTGACAAATAATTAGGGGTGAAGACTTTAAGAATATGCATAAATCATCATACATTTAAAAGATGTTGTTAAAATTTATGAAGCTGGAATTTTAGATTTTTAGCAGGGCCCCGTAGTCTCCTACGCCTATGCTGATTTGTTCCAACAATCGATTACTACATTTACAAGAACCAACAAAATGCTAAAGCCTTAACTTCAAGACACCCTCTATCATCAATGTAAAGTGGAGTGGATTGCCCGACCAAGTTCGAAACTCCCCCCCCCCCCCCTCTTCCCTCTTTTGAAGATAAATAGATAGAAGCAAGTTGAAAGTTAACTCAACATCCTTCTTAAGATACGTATACATTACATTGCTATTGAATCGTGGAACGCTGTATATATATATATATATATATATATACAGGGTGCGGCAACATAACTTCCTTTTTTCAGAAGGCAATAAAACAAGATGTATGAATCAGAAAGGTTTTAATTTTGTTTCATGATTTTAGTACATATTTAAGTTTTGTTTCACATAGTTTTGAAAATCATATCAGATAGGTGACGTCCCCCATTGTCCATACACTGTATATACCGATTTGGGTGTTTGCCATGACCCTCACCAGCGTATCAGCGGGTATATTGGCTATTTCTTCTCTGATGTAGGCCTTCAAGTCTGGTAGGTTTCTCGGAAGGAAAAACTCCTCCAACATGTTGACATACTGCTCTGAATTCACTGTCACTGTTACCTCATTTTCTTCAAAACCAAGAACCAACAATTGAAGTGGAGGAAATTGCAGTATGTCAACATGTTGGAGGAGTTTTTACTTCCACGAATTAACGAATTGGACCAAGGGATATTTGGTTTCAGCAGGATGGAGCAACGGCTCACACTTCAAGGGCATCGATGGCTGCTTTGAGAGAACTTTTCCGGAGCGCCTCATTTCACAAAGGGGTTATTTTGAGTGGCCAGCCTGTTGCCCGATTTGTCCCCTTGTGAGTTTTTATTTGTGGAGATATTTGAAATCCCGTGTTTATATCAACCGCCCGAGAAGCCTACCAGACTTGAAGGCCAACATCAGAGAAGAAATTGCCAATATACCCGCTGATACGTTGGTGAGATATATATATATATATATATATATATATATATGCAGATGCAGTGCAGTTTCCTTGAACCATATTATTGAACAAATATCTTCAATAGTTCGTTGAACTTATCTCTTTTATCATATTAGAAAGCTCCTCATATCTTTTGTGTTAGAAGAAGTCAAATTACAATTGACCCGTCAGGTAAATAACAAGTATTCCTGTTTGAGATAAGTATTGTTGATGCAATGTTTTTAAATGTATTAGAAAGAAAAATATTACACATAATTCTACCGCCATGAATGGAGTTTTAAAGCTATTGTTATTATATAACTTTTTAACGCTTTCAAATCAGGCTTTTCACAAAACAAGACCATCTTGTAAGTATGTCAGACAGATAAATTTATTTGCACACTAAATTGCCTTTATATTTTTTCATAATATGTTTAGGTATATGTTTTGAAGAATTTTCGTCAAAGAAATAAGAAACAAGTGCATATATATAAGAGCTATATCATAAATGACATTAAAAACAAATAATCATATTTGATCAATGCATCACTAAGAAAGTTAAGGAATAATACACAACTTCAGCAATTTTAAGCAAATTCATGGAAGTTTGTTACTCTGTCATCTACTTTCTTCATCATTAAGAATTCATTACATTTTGGGCTTAAATAACACCAATGTAATGGATAAGAAATTTTGAAAGATTAGATTTTTAAACATTTTAATGAATTCTTTTCTTCACCTGAGATTAACTATTACATATACGATATGTTCTCTCGAAACGTACACTTTTTGGTGCAAAAATGTGCCTCTATACTCATATATATATATATATATATATATATATATATATATATATATATATATATATATATATGTGTGTGTGTGTGTGTGTGTTTACTCCTAGATAAGCCCTACCACACCAGAACTTAATCTAGAACCCTTCGTTAGACGTTTACCTAAGAGCAAGTAACTTTATTATTAAATAATTGATATTTATATAAAAGGCTGCTTATTATTATTATCAGTTCATTCAATTTTTTTACTTCTTGTGAGACCGCCGCCAATTCAGCCATTTCCTGCATTGGTCAGCCACAATCGTTAATCATGTGGATTGGCGTTTCCTCATCTTCTTCGCAATGTCTGCATGTTGAGTACAGTGATTTCTCCATAATAAAATGATGTTTTAAAAGTTAATATGACCATTTACCATTGCGACGATTATGGATACTTGATGTGTATTTGTAGATTTTTCTTTCGATAGTAGGCGCATAGATGAATTGCTTCGATTGTCGACAGTTGCCCAAGTTGTTCTAAAGAGTTCTCTAAACTGACAAACTGATGACTTCCTCAGAGGTATTTTTGTCTGGGAGATAGAGGCAAGAACAGCGAAAGGATCACCTCTAGCTGTGCCTTCCCTTTTCTAGGTCGTCGGGAAACTCATCTTCTGTCTTATTATTGAGTCCCTTGATTCAACCAATGGTGATGTAACAAAGTTCTCATGGTCCCTTTTACAATTTCTTCTCTAAACATATTGTCAGGGCGAGGAATAAGGCTGTCAATGGCAAACGGACATTAGAAAGAATAAGCAAACTTTTAACTGCTATTTTTAGCCAGTAGATTGCTTGATAATTTTTTACTTCAGCTTGATATACAGTATTTGTATTATCAAGCTTAAGTGAATGTTCATCTATTACATTGTCATGACATGTTTGGCTCAACTGGCGGCTATACCATTATTTATCCTGGATCCGTGCGTATGTCCGATAAAGTCATAATCATACCATTGCCATATTATACCTTGAACCATGTGACCAAGCCAGTGTACCACCATATTAAGTTGGGATTATATTTATCTATATAAACGTCAAGTAAATTTTATTTATATTTTTTCTAAACCACAACTATCGAAAAAATTTTTTATCTGTTGTTGTATATACTCCTTTTTTGGATAACGTAATAAATAATTTTATAACCCAAAAATAGATGTCCTTTATTTGAGCAAGCTGTCTAATTTCATTTGTTATGTAGGCACGTTCAATAACATTTCAATGCAGTGATATTAGCCCACACAATACCTCCATTGATGCGGTCGGAGTCGATCTTATGGCTCCTGTGATACTTAGAAGACCCAGCCTTTGCACTTTACGAAGCGCAGCCTTCATGATTTGCTTGAATGTAGCTTAGGCTTATATATATATATATATATATATATATGTATATATATATATATGTACTTCGTTAATGCTATAAAAATGCAATTATCTAAGGAATCTGTCATCATAGAAAACAAGTTAAGCACGTCACAAAAAAGAGTCTGTTGCAATATTGAAGCCATTCGTGCGTAGAAAGTCAGTGATCTTTAAAGTGATGGTTCTTTTAACTCCTTTTTGTGCAAAAGTAATTCAAAATGAATTTTAAAAGTCTTAATAGTGTTTTTTCTAGATAAGGTCACATAATGAAAAAAAAATGATTGAGAAATATGAAAGGTCACCCGTCCAAACAAAAGTATGTAATCCAAGGTAGTTAAAAGTAAGGTAGAGCCATTTTAACCAATGAAAGTTAAAAAATACACCGCCACGCAACCTACCTCATGAGCATGACGTCACATATGCCAATTTTATAAGTAAAATATGTTAAATATAATCGAATTTAGCCTTTAATTAGATCAAAGAAGAATTAATTATCACAATTCTATTAGAGAATGGAATAAATTTAAAGTTTGTGGGTACTCATAAATTTTGATGATTTAAATTTGCTGAAACTATCCAAAATATTTCTTGAAAAAGCAAACTCTTCAATGATTATAGATGATAAAACACATAAAAAACAACGAAATAAATTATAAGAAAATACTGTTTATAATCATATATTACACAAATTTTTACAAAGGATTATTTAGAAAAAAAGTATATAATTTATAAACTATTAAAAACAAAATACTGTTTATAATCATATATTACATAAATATTATTACAAAGACATATTTAGAAAAAGTATATAATTCATAAATTATAACAAAACAAAATACTGCTTATAATATATATTACAAAATATTATTAGAAAGACATATTTAGAAAAAAGTATTTAATTTATTGGAGCATTTAATTAATCCACTGTTTTATTTTTCGCCTCTTTCTTAAACTTTTTGTATGACTAGCTTTTTGCTATTGAAGGCAGTTTTTTTCATATTTTATTTGGAGAAATACACAAATTTTATCAATTTATTAATAGCTTCCAATGGAACCGACGGCACATTTGACATTGATTTTAAAACTCTTTTTACAAGATTGTCGTTCCTATCAACCCTTCCATTTACTATAAAATTATTTGATTTTTTTTCCACATTCCTCATAGCCTCTAAAAAATTTTTTGCTTTTTTTAATTAATTGAAGCCATTTTTTGTAAGAATAAGATGCACTAATGATAATTTGAGTAGGGATTTAATACTTATTATATATAGTAAAAGTGATTTGTTTATGTTTTCTGGCAGACGTGACGTCACACGAAAAATATTTCGGAACCTAAGTTTATACATTATGAAACGGCGGGGTGTTGATGTAATCTTTGTTAAGAAAATGTTTAGCAACACGGGTAGCACTGTTTAAAAAAAGAATAGTTATAAAAGAATGACTTAATATGCGATGATAAGCAAGTCTGGAATCAACAAATAAATAAATAGAGATGAATGAAAAAACGATTTTTTTCACCGATTACAACTATATCATAATGGAGTTTCATCCCACTGCAAAACGGTTCCCCAATATGCTATAGTCTTAATTGGTGGAACCCGAGGGCTCATTTGTAGTGAGTTTGAAACCCCATTATGTTTTATTGTCATCGGCGACCCCCATTGATGATGCGTTTAAAACTCATTATGCTATAATTGTAATCGACCCACGGCCCATTAACTATGGCTTTGAAACCCCCCATCATCTCATGATTGTGAATAGCAGAATATGTTGTCCCATGGTGGGTTGTAACCTCAATATACTATAGCTGTAATTGGTAGAATCCAAGGTTTAAGGCGGTGCGTTTGAAATCTAATTTGTTATAGATATAATCGGCCGTGGCTGGAAATACCAATATGGAATTGGTGTGATCGGCGGAACCCAAGGGCCTTTGGGCTGGTTTTATTATAGGTGTCTTTAATACTTGGATTAAAAATTATAAGTTAATCAATAATACTAGATTCAGTTGCTTACGAGCGGACAATATTTTTTATATAAGAGACCACATGAGAACCAAAGTTATTTCCAAGGATCCAATCTTTATATATCTGGTGGATGAAAGTTTGATTTCATATTAAGGGGTGTTTGTGGATTCAATTTAAAAATGTTATAAAGGAAAAGAACATCATAAAATCACCTCAAAATTGGGAAGCCATTTTTGACATCGATAAACAGGTCAGGACTTCAGTGGGAATATTTACTCATTATACCACTATGATATTGGTTCATATTCTTCATCGATTTTTGTTATGCCTTCATTCATTACTATTTGTATGTTGTCTCAAAAGCAATAATAAAACCCATATATATTTTATAGAAGATTAAAATGGACTTGGTTTTTTAAGGCATCAATGAGAATATGAAGAAAAGCACAATTTAAATATATATTTATTTATAAATGGTTCAAGAACCATTGCCCGCAGTTCACAAATAAGAGGAGTCCTTTTAGATTGAGCATTGCAGGAACTTCCAGCACTGGGTTTCCAGCCCCGCAATACTCTATAATTGAAGCATGGAAAACAAATCCTTAGAGTCCCCGTCTATACAACTATAGCATATCGGGGTTTCAAACCTACAGCTCATGGGCCTCTGATTCCGCCGATCACTCTATATGGCATATTGGGGTTTCAAACCCACTGCTAATGTGCCATGTGATTCTGCCGATTACAGCTATGGACGAGTGGGGTTTCAAACCCATCACCAATAGGCTCTAGGATTCTGAAATACGAAAACCACAACAATATGCCATTGGTGTGGTCGACGTAACCCCAAGGCAATTTTGGCAGTGGCTTTGAAACCTCAATATGCTATTGGTGTGAAAGGCGGGATTGCCCCCACGGCTCATTGGAGATGGTTTTGAAACCCCAATATGATTTAGTTGACATATGCGGAACCCGAAGGCCCTTGCACAGGGATTTGAGACCTTTATTTCCTCTAGATGTAATAGGTAGGATGGAAACCCAACATGTAATTGGGTTGATAGGCGGAATCAAAGGGTCCATTGTAAGCTGGTGGTAATCCCTATATGCTTTAATTGTAATAGGCAGAACCCTAAAAATTGTTCGTCTGCATTTCTCAAATATGGACGGAGTTAGAACCCCAGAGCTGGAATGTCATGTAATGTTATATTAAGAATAATGTATTTTACATAGTTAAAACGGGTAATTTTCCTGCAATATTTTTTTTTTGCATTCAATTTCCATGTCCACAATTTTCAGGTGAGCAATTTCCGTTCACCTATAATCTCTCTCTCTATATGTATATATATATATATATATATGAATGATTGAATGAATGATTCAGCCTCTTGAAAAACGATGTTATTGTGTCATTCATAAATTATTACTATTATGTTGTTGTTCTTCTTCTTGTAATGGTGTTCGAAACAGTATAAATACATATAAATATAGTATTCATTTATAATGCTATAAAAACAACTCACAGGAGGGGGTGGCATCATGGTTTTTTATAGATGAAATGAATAATAATAATAAGGATGAAACAAATATATATACCCATAAATATATAAAGACTGAGTAGTAGTGGCCTTTCTCATTGGTCCAGATATTGAAGATATTATCAGATAATTGATCCATAGAGTTTTCATTAAGTTGAGCTCTGGGGTGCAAGATTGAATGAATATTTTCGAGGGCTTTGGTTATACATTGCCCAAGGTCTAACAAATAAGGGTGTGCTTTTTTGGTGTAGAAAAATGTCGAAAGATGACTTCATCAAAATGTATCAAATAGTAATAATGATAAAAATACCAAAGCATTTTGCCTTTTGCTATCCTGAACTCGTTTATAAAACTAATGATTGACTGATCAATAAATGAGGATCGGATAATAACTGGTCCCTACTACTTAAAAATAACCTGAGGTAGTATTGCACATTGTTTCATTCATGATTTTGTCTCTAGTATTATTGATTGCTGACATATTATCTTTTGATCCCAATCTCACAACAACAAAAAACAAGTACCACAACTTTGTTACAGAGATAGAATGAAAACAGAACATAGTAAATGTGTCTATGACTTAGACGTGCAATACTAATTACCTTTCGAGATATAATACTCCATACCGCTTCATACTCTAGGGTTTTATCGTATTTAAACATAATATAATATTTTTCAATACAATTACACATTCCTTTTATGTTCCAACTTATATTCACTAAATTTTTCAGAAGGCTTCGCAATAGATAAATAATCTAGGGGACCTCCAACCCATTAGATTCCGTGATATTATAAACTGATTAGATAGCTTCAAGTATTCATCATTTTATTTGTTTAGCCCTCCTAGCTGCCAACAATATGTAGATCACCATTACAGGGCACTTTGTAATCTTTAATTCATCTGGAGTCTAATTAAAATATGAATAGATAATTCCTTTCTGCGGGGGGGTTCCCCGCCCTTGAGGATTTTATTTGGGTTGGAAAGGCATTGTTTTGTGTGTGTAGAGGAGTGTTCAACAAGTCTAATTATGCCAAGGCGTGCATACGAGCAAAATATGATGGATGGGTTATATGTACTCACTATTGTAAATCCGTTAGAATATATTTATGAATGCATCTTGTGATGATGGGGTATAATTTTAGGGGGGAAATGGATAAAAAGATGGTGTAGTGAAGACTTGCAAAGTCACTAAATTTTGTTATCTAACATGTGGTTCAACAAATCCCAGTGATATATATATATATATGGTTTTATTAGTTTATTAGAATATAATTTTTACATTATGATGTTTATTTATGAGCTACAAATTCATACATTGTAAAAAAATAACAATACACTAGAAAGTAGGAGATTAAAAAAACACAATTTTAAGACAGTTACGTTAAAAACAAAACATAAGTGAAAATTAACAATTCAAAATAACTGTCTAAAGCTAAAACCATATTATAAAATGATTATAATTAAATTCAATACATTGTTTTGTCATTTAACATTTCATTTATGCTTAACAAATAAATTTATCTTCGAATGCCTTAAAAATAAACTGATTTTTAGCCAATTCATTCATGGACATGCATTCATGTGAATATGATGTGTTATATTATGAATTTCAACTATATAAAGTTGTACCTACAATGCTTATTTATGTCTTTGATAAGAAAGGTATCTGAACGAGGGGATATTTTAAAAAGAAATTTCAGAGTCCCTCCCCATAAAAAAAAACAGCTATCTGCATTTTAAAAAATTGAATGAAATTTACAAAGTTTTCTTTCCATAGATTATAAAATCCTTTCTAGGGTTCATCTTTGTGTGCTATTGATCCAAAGCAGCATACTTCCTTTAGTTATACTTTTGAGGGAAAACTAAACTTTTAGTTAGTACAAAGACTAAGGACAGTTGTTTATTAGTAAAAAAAATCATATTCTTATGTTTAAGTTCTCATTGATTCAGGTTCCACTTGTCTTATAACAATGAGCGCATAAGGAGATATATTTTCTAAAAATAATATCTATACTAGCTGAAGAAACATATCCTTACAAAGACACCTAAATACTTGTAACAAATGTAGATAGCATGTTATACTACTTCTTGTCGTTAAGTAAAGGTTACAAATATATCTAAAGTATCTAAATTCAACAAATAATCATTTGTAAAAGAGCTCTTCAAATTGTTTTGGAAATATCATAGATCAAGGTGAATTGAAAGGACATATAGTAAAAAACGAATAAACTTTTGTTTATACTTGCTGAAACTTCCAATGTCCAAGGCATGTGTAAACAACTTACCTAAATTACCATAAATATTTAGTCAAGGTAGCGTAAAGTAGCCATTACTATACATATATGTATATATTATGACAACAGATGTCACCCTAATAGCCTAATGGTATTTTTCAAAGTAAGATGAAGTTCAACTTTAATAGTATAGGCAAGCAGTAATGGCTTTTTTAATTGCTTCCAACATTTTTTAATATCTCAAATCTGGAAACAGTTTATCTTCCTACGATAGGAAGCTTTAAATACTCTGTAATTATACGCAATCTATGTAAATAGGCGGCGTTACGCTCCCAGTGAATGGTATCCTAATATTAATCCTTGGACAAAGAAACGTTTTTTTTTTCTTCTTCAAAGTTGATATTAAAACCCAGTCACTCCTAATTAAAGGTCAAACTCACTTCCTCATAGTCAAGGCTCCCTAAATCTATTTTTCTATGTGGAAGTTTTAGGCATATGTCGGGTCTTTTGATCCTAGATGCAATGAATGAACTTGGATTCTTTTAGCTCCTATTACACGTTAGTAATTAAAGAGATACTTCAAATCCCTTTTCATTATGATCCCCATTTTGGAGCCAAAGAGGATTTAAGTACTTTCATTAAACTACATTTAGAGAAGAGAGACTATTTACTCACTGTATATAATATGGGCTTATCTCACTTATAGAACTGTTTCCTCAGCCAGTGTGCGCAGAAAAACCCCTCTAAAATACTATTAAATGATACTTCGGGTCAAATCGATTTTGCAGCAATAGCCGACGGAAGGTATTGTTTTCACTGGCGTTGGTTTGTTGGTTTGGTTGTCAGCTGGATAACTCAAAAAAGTACGGAACGGATTCGGATGAAACTTGTGGAGTGTTGGAAATGCCAAAAGGAACAAGTGATTAAATTTTGGCATCTCTGAGTGCAGAATTAAGATGCAAAATGAGCTAAATACTAATAAATATTTCAAGTTAGCCTACTCTGCCAATAGATGTCGCTGTGCTGTGAAATTGGGTGCCGGGAGCGTCTTCCTCTCGGAATTTCCATCGAGGGGAACCCTTCCCGTCCCTCTACGCCGCCCAGTCGTGAAAATCCGCCTCGGAAGGCTCATAAGGACCCCGTGACGGCGGAGGTTTGCACTCTTGAGTGTATATATGCTTCTACATAGTTTTAATGATTCCTTAACCAATACACAAACAGTTCCTTGATATAAAACTTTCGTATCAAATATTGTTAGAACCACCAGAACTAAACAGAATAAATATTTATCAAAATGTATATAACCGAGTAAGGGGGAAGATATCAAATTAAATTTAAAGGATAACAAAAAGATATTTATGAATATTAATTGACATCTCTTAGAGTAATATGATATATATATCTTTTAAATTAAGGATTAGTATTATATTTTAAGAATTTGTAAGATGTAAATATTTAACAAAAAAGTCATTCTATCCTGATATACATGCTAATAAGACATAATATTATTTGATATGCTTACATTAAAATTTGTAGGCAAGATTATAATATAAGCATGGGCTATGATTGTCTTTAACAGAAAATAATAAAAGAAAATTCAGTGGAGTAAAGGAAGCATCGTCCATTGAAGAGGATGAAACACTTTTGCTGTTAGAAATAATTTAAAAAGTTTACCATCTTTATGGTTTTTAATATACGGAAAGATCGTTTATTTACTTTTGTGGCAGATATTTGTGCTTTTAGCTTTATGCATTGATTTATAATTAAGTTAGTTAGTTTTGTCAAGGTAACGATTTGCAACAAATAAGTTTTCAACTAACTGAAGTCATAAGATCAGTCCAAAAAAAGCCTAAATATTATTATTAAGTTATCCTAATTTAAACAAATGCTAAAGAGAGTGAACAAGTATAAAAACCAGGCAAAAATCCTTGTTTAGATAGACAATTTTGTAGAGTAGCTATAACAACTGTATCATGTTTGAAATGCTTACCAGAAAAGCATCTAGTGACTCATGGCCTCACTTACTTCTAAGCTATACTTTGATCATCGGAATATTATGAAAAGAGATTACTTTTTATTCAATTTTTCAAAAATTAACAAATTTATAAATTAGATTAATCAATTGATTATATTTTCTATAGTGGACATTATACCATATGACATCCTTACATCAGAGGAAATAGAGAAGATGACACAGCTCAGGCTTCAAGCTTTGCACCAATGGTTTTGCCCTATACTTCATTACCAAATCTTTTTTTGGTTAAGATGTTTATTTATTAGCTAAAACCCTACAGTATAAAAATATAAGAATACAATAGATAGTAAGAGATAAAAACACAATCTTAAGACAGTTACGTTAAAAAACAAAACATAAATAAACATTATAATTCAAAATTACTGTCTAAAGATAAAACATAATATAAAATGACATTTAAAAAATATTTCTTATCAATATAAAACGTTGATATCGTCTTATTGTCGATTTGATGAGTTTGAGGTATTCAGAGAATTTGAAGGAATAAACTTAATCAAATCTCCGGCCCATGTCCTTGACGTAGCAGATAAATAGGGAATTTTTATGGAGAGGGCTAAATAACGAGCCGCTGCCCCAATCATAATTGCTCTAAGGTCTTTGATTCGCATATAAGAGTTATTAGTCAGTCTCTTTGCAATTAATGATTTCATGTTGAGCAGTGCAAATTCAACAGCCTTTTGATGAGGAGAGATCTTTACCACATTTTTTGATCCATTTGTTTTGATTGCCTTTTTGAAGGGACCCAAGTGGCTATTCTCATTCAAATATATGTTCCCCCCACCAAAATTTCATTATCACATGCTTAAAGGTTGAATAGTTAATCAGGGATGACTCCTAAGTGATACTCTGATACACAATGATAAAATGCCATTGTTGGCGACCTTGAGGTTACATGTCGAATAACAATGATGAGGATGATGATAATAACAATGATCCCTGCACTCAAATGAGTTCCTCGTTACCTAAAGAAGGAAGACGGGAGCACATCATCATTTCAGACAGATGATTTATCATAAACAACAGGCATCAAAATGCGGCTTCAACTCCTAATTGAAATATTATACGTCAAATTGTGGGTCTTAGAAGTACTTTCTATGGAATAGGCAGGCGGTTGTACGATTATACATGTGTGCTGGGGATATGGTGCCTGTTTTTCAATTCCATTCTTAGAAAAATCCTGGAGGTATATGGAAAGAAGAAATATTTTCTGTTATTTGTTTTAACACGAAAATTTCATGATTAAATTGAGGAAATTCGCTTCATTACAATTGGCTATATATCGTAGGGAATTTCTTATTTGATTGGGGCTTTTACTGGTCTGTTGCTTGTAATTTGTTACTTTTTTAAAAAAGTGAATTTTGCCCTTCTGAGTTCTGAAAAGCTGTAACCACCAAAAGATCTACGTCATATGCCTACTTGAATAAAACAGTATGAAATAAAGACTATTATACTGACTGCGGCGATGGGAGAATCATCTTTTGAATTGAAGATACCAGAGGACCACGGTGACTTTTTTATTTTTTGTCTCTCATTAACGTCATTAAAATGGTCATTAACGGTCAGTCGTATTTCTTAAGAACGGCTTTTCCTCAATATAAAGCATTGACTTTGGTAAATGATACACCTTAGCAAAAAAGTTGTTAAAAGTTATTGTAACATACTTTTTTACACTATATATGTATTTTCGAAATCAGATCAATACACATATATAATAATGTCGATATATCATATTATTATATATTGTAATCTATAAAGAAAACAAGAGACAAAACTACGAAATTAAATTATTTGCTATATATTTTTAAGCCATAAAGCATTGATTTAATGAAATAGTCACAATATTATTTTATATATCACAGCTCATTTTTAAATAATGTACATACATACTTAAAAACAAAAGCTAATGCATTAAAATGAACATTAATAAACATTATAGTTTATAATTTAGCATTGGAGATAAAGGTAAAACATTTTTAAAGACTAATATGACTTAAACTAAGAAACCTGTGGGAGTTCGCAACTTAGCGTTTGTCCGTTCTCCCGTTCGATTTGAAGAAAAAAATGCGTTCAGGAGTTCGTCCGTTCAATTTTTGCGTTTTGTCCGTTCGTTTTGCTTTTCGTCCGTGGTTGAAAAAATATTATTATATCCTATTTCAAGTTAGAATTCAAATTCGACCTCACTTATCCCAAAATGACTCGCAGTAATTTCCGTTGGCCTTCTTTTGTTTAAAAAATGCATTCCCTTTTTCTGAAGTGACATAAGAAACATTGAATGAACTTTTTTGAAAAAGTCCACACTTTTGAAAACTATATAAATTGAACGGACGAACGCCAAGTAAAAAAAATATGTTCGTCTGTTCAAGCTTTCGATTGAAGGTGAGTGTCGCGAACTACGTTCGCTTTCCGTTCAATCCACAACCTGCCTAAAACAACCAGTACATATATGGCTTATTCTAAATATCGAAAAACTTTGGTTAAAGAGCAATCTATTAAAACATATAAAAATTCGAAATATTTTACGACGGTGATCAGGGATAAGGATCTTCTTGAACGCGTACCTACATAATTCATTTCTGAAGAGAGGGGAATCTTAACTCAAGTCATATTTGCCACAGCCGAGAGAAGCACATTTCTTAGCTGGTAAGCATATATATTTTTTATCTTTCGAAAGGCGATGGATATCTATCTAGTAGAGGTTGACCAATTGTTAGTTTTAAGGGTGACACTT
>CP045900.1:20026311-20059858 GCA_013387185.1 Caligus rogercresseyi | reverse complement strand
GAAGAGAATAAAAGGTATATCCAAGCGCAATGGTATTTCAAACTTCATAAGCAATTTAACTATTCAGGATAGATGCACAGCATGAATGGAGCATCGTTTTGTAAGGCTTTAAGTTTGTTTATTGCTTGAGCGAAATAAGTTGTTTGGGGTGTGTATGGTGAGAATACTTTAGGACAGGGCTATTCAAATGGCGGCCCACGGGCCGATGCGGCCCGGACACGGCAACATGTTTGGGTCAACATACACTTGCGAATCAAGCTTTCTCACGTGAATGCAATTAAGAACAGTTATCGGTGTTCCCTAACAGACAACAAAGTTCACCAGTGCCTTAGGATGGCATTGACATCTTATGAGCCAAACATCAGAGATCTTGTGCAAAACAAGAAATGCCACTTCTCTCACTAAAGTCACCGGCAGCAGTGGGCTAAAATAAGCCCTGTTCTGTTTAGCAGCCAGCCTCATGAACAATGATAAATGTTGAGTAAATGTTCTATTTTTTGTTTGTTTTAAATAAAGGAGATGGAGCAGAGAGAGTTGTTTGTGTGCATTTTATAGGCCTATTCATTTTGAAAGCTAAAAAGGTCATATAAAATAGGCCTAATAAAGAAAATAATAGGCATAGTAACCATCGGCCTTAATACTAATAGTAATACTACTAATAAAAAATATAATAATAGACTTATTTGAAAAAAGTGGGCCGCGGAATTTTGCAGCCCAGCTCAAGTTCTTGGATTCCAAATGTGGCCCACTTGGAAAACTAATGGAATAGCCCTGCTTTAGGATAACAAGCGGAGAACCTTGTCTTAAACTTGATTGGTTGAAAGAGGAAAAAAAAGTGATAAAAAACAGTTATCATTATAAAGCATAACTTCACTCGCAGCTGTTGGTTGACAATTGACAATCGGTACGGGATTCGGTAGTTCTACCGAATATCGTACAATTGGTTCGATATTTGAAATCTACCATCGGTAGTATCGAATACCGATTTACATTCGGTAGTCGCAGCTCTGATATATATATATATAGATTATAATTCACCAATCTCTGTCCGTCGTCTGTATGTCCGCTAGTGTTGTCCATCGGGCGGGCATGCCCGTCCGCCCGCCCGCCCGCCCGACGGGCCGGGCCGGGCTCGGGCGCAAAAATTATAAAAGTCGCGGGCGGGCTATGCGGGCGGGCGGGCTTTTTCATTTTTACTATTTAATTAAATGTCTTTCAAAACAAAAAAGTCTTCACTTTTTTTCCCTCGGACCTCTTTCTAAAAAAAAAGTCATCACTTTTTTTTTCCCCGGAGCTCTTTCTAAAAAAAAAAACGTCCTCACTTTTTCTCGGATCTGTTGAAGTGAATTTCTTTCTTCTATTAATATATTTTCCCAATGGTCGGGCGGGCGCAAGTCGGGCGCATATCAAACTAATCGGGCTCGGGCCGGGCTCGGGGCTCAATATTAGTCTTTCGGGCGGGCTTGGGCTTGAAAATCGCGCCCGATGGACAACACTAATGTCCGCACGCTATTCCTCCACATTTATGGTCAAATTTGAACTTTGGAGGTACTTATGGAATCCTGAATCAAGGCGGACCTAATAAAATAGTGATGGTACCAGAAATGAACCAGAAAAAATAACCTTTTCTGATTTTACTACCTTCTTTTCAAGGTAAAGAGAGGAAAAAGAAAAAGAAAAAAAGCATCTTATGTGACTTAAAACATATTCTTTGTACAAAGTCAAACTTTTTATGAGGAATGTTGTACAAAACAGAAAATATTGTAACTCATTTGACATTAGAAAAACCTATTTTATCTCCACAAAATCCATGATACAAATTTTAAGAAATCTATGCAATATGAACATGTGGGCGCCGTAGGCGGCCAAATATGCGAGTATATATATATATATATACACTAAATAGTTTGGTTTAGCATAATCAATATTTTTTGTAATGAAGTCAATACCATATTTTTATTGTAGTCAGTCGTTTGCACAACGTTAAAGAAAAGTAAGACTGCCAGGCCCAAACCATACATATCATAGCAATATAAACATTTTTCCTCATGCGATAATAGTCATCATTCGTGTTTAGATATTGAATGACTTGCAATTATTACTATACAAATACAAGAATGATATTATGGAAACATCTCTATAGAATAAGCTACGGCGGTCCATTGTAATTAAGAAACTAAATATGTATTATCACGTCATTTATATACACTTTGATCATTCATTCACGAAACAAATGATGTATTGTTTTCTTTGGCAATAAAGGATAATGAGGAGATTACTCGAGTAAAATCGTTTTTTAGAGGGAGTTCTTTGAAGCTTTACTTTACATTGGTCATCTTTTCAATTCTCTTTGAAATAGTCATAAATATATATATCATCGTGAATCTTTATTGTAAAATACTCATTAATGAGAAAATAAAATCCACTAATATGTGAGATATCATGCAATATTACCTAATAGCAAGTTAAGAAGCAAAAGTATATGAAGGTTTAGAATAGACATTTTAATTAAAGAATCTGCAAAATTTTGTAATTATTGGCAAGTAGATATAAGTTATTATGATTCATCTTTAAAACACCTTAGCTATTCATTGCAATGTAGCATATAATTGAGTATTTATAATTTATTTTATCATATGCCAAGTCAATAAGAGGATAATACAAAAAAAGCCTGGGAAGTCATTCAAATTTTTCAGCTGTTGTTTCACAATATTATTAACTTGTTACATCACTAAGGGGGGAGCGCAATAGCATGTCAACTCTCAATGTAGGATTCATTTCAACGTTGTATATATATATATATATAGGGCGTAGGAGAACAGGGCGAAGCAGGGGGGGCAACTGCCCCCAAAAAATTCGGGTGAGTTCTCAAATTCGGGCAGATTGGTTGAAGCATTCGGGCATTTCAGTTGAAGAAAAAAATGAAATTATGAAAGCAACCGGATTTTGAAGTATATCCAAATAAATATAAATGTAAGAATATATGTAATTACTATAAAGAAAAATATAATTTTTGCACCGATTTAACAGTCTTGTAAAATTCGGGTAAATTGAATGCTGCCTATATATATATTATATATATATATAAATATAGAATTATATATAATATATATATTATATATATTATATATATATATATATATACATATACTATTATACTCTTTGAAAATGCTTTGTCATGTCAGTCGTCGCCGTATAAGTATACCATATTTGCATCGTTTACTATATTAATAAATTAAATTTGCATGGAGACTAAAAGAGGGTTTTGATATCTATTAAATTGTGATCAGACTTGATGAGCCCCAAATTTAAAAGGTGTATGTCTCGATGCATTTCAATTTGTATACATAGAGAAATAAACTTTTTAATGGGAAAAAGCTTTGTCATTTCTTGCTCGTATATGCATGAATATATTCGAAAAAGCTTCATGAACATACATAGCAGTTAGTATGTATTTTACACATTTATTCGCGTGTGACGTATGTTCCTCAGCAAAATTTAGTAAAGAAAAAAAAAAGACTTTCACTGATGGTGTTCATAAATAACAATTATACTTTATTTTTACTCCATTTATAATGTATTGATTAAACAAGCTATAGTTATAGTATTCAAGGTGACTCTAACTCTTTGATTTCTTACTGAACAAAGAGGGTCTCCCTCACATTAAACAAAACACCTTTCGCACTCAACCATGACTTTTTTATGGATCCCATTTCTTTCTTTCCGCAGAGATAGATCCCATGGACTTTCAAATCCGTAGGGGATTATTCTCGGACATCCATGGAGGGTCCAAGCTCGGATCTCTCTCGAAAATCCCCCGAGGAGGAACGAACCATCCTTGGATGAGTTTCTCAAGATCTTGGAAACCCAGGACGCTATCAAATCGTTGTCATGATTCTCCTCGCAACGAACTACATCCCCGTGGCCGTTAATCATCTTCTTATGGCCTTCTATGCCGTTTCAACGCCTCATCATTGCCAGAGTAAGGGGGTTTTTTATATATTGAAAACAGTTATTTTTAAATGTATTTTTATAAATGATTACACAAATTGATTCAATATTCTGAAAAACAAATCATCTGCATTTAATTATGAAAAATCCGGATTCTGATTAGAAAAAAATCGTGCTCACCTATTGATCTACCAATACTTATAGACAGAAGTTATACAATGCGTAGCATTATTCGGTAGTTGTATTAAAATGAAAAAAAGAATCGTTCATGGTAGCTGAAATATATCAATATAAGCATATCGACCGATATATCGAATATAAAAAGTGCATCAATATTATTATGAAATATTTTACCATTTTGAAATTGATTTCTTTTGCAGCCACTTCCTTCACTTGAGGCAACGAATTTTACGTCTCATACCTCCTCACCCCTCTCAGTCCCACCGAATCCTCAGTGTGAAATATGGATCGATCCTGGGGATCCAAGTAAAGGAACACAGTCCTGCATCAACGGCTATGAATTCGAGTTTGAGAACAATGAGTGGACCATTGTAGCAGAGGAAATTATTATTTGATATACATAAGTAATACACGAATATAATTAAGTATGTGAAGCTTCAATGGATAACCCTCTTTATTTCTTTTTATTTATGTTAAATTATGTATAATTTACAAATCATATATAATTTATAGTATTATATTTTAGAGGGTTTTGGATATATTAAGACACAGTTGTTGAAGCAGAAGCGAATTTGAAATGCTATCTACTATTCAAATAGCATTCATCCCAAGATCATTCCAAAATAGCCACATCACAGGAACTGGCAGGCATTTCGTCAATGCGGGTCATTTAGTATATAAATACACGCGGCACAATGGTCCAAGCGGCCAGTTACCCGATTGTTGCTTTTAAGGACTGGACCGAATGGGCAGTCAAAAAAATCGGCGCCCGAGCTAAACAGGGCATCCTCTCAGTTCCTTCTATATAACTGTTTGAAACTGATTAGATCCTTATAACGTAAAGAATCATGTTAGTATTGTGCTTTTCCGGTTTTCTTATAGTTATTTTTTTAAATAAACCATTGATGCTAATGGCAAGAAAACAACAACAGGGTTTTACCGAGAATCTTTTGCTATTAACTTGGAACTAGCGTACGATCGACGAGTAGATCACTATCGACCGGATGGGCACACTTGTATAGAGCTTTTACATATGAAATTACACTCAATATATAAAACCAATATGATTAAGATGATCAAATGGATTGTTTATTAATTATTTACATACATGATGATCATATTTGGTATGAAGTGACCGCAATGTGAATATGACAAAAAAATCTCTATTCTGACATCTCTCTGAATAGAGTCATAGCTTATTTTTTTTCTTTAAGATAGGTACATTTTAGAAAGCATATATTTTAGCTTTTGATTGCATCCTGGATGTTTCCCTTACTATAAGACATACAGTATGTTACATCAGAAAGGTAATTATTAAATTGCGAATTAAAAAGTATTTAAAAGACATAAAATTCCCTTATACATACATCATTTTAAAGGAAACGAATGGATTTTTATAAATATTAAGGATTATTGTCGTCCTAAATTGTAAGAGGCACATCTTTTGAAGCCTTACAAAAGTTGCAGGAAATGACCCCTTCTAGCCTGAAGACAGAACGACGCACGCTTCAGGACATTACTGCAAATATTTTGATCATCTCCGGGTATATCCTTCAGCGAAGGTTGGACACATTTTAAAAGTTACGTTTCTGAATGAACAAAACACTGTACTTTCATAATTATCTAAAATAAAAAAAGATTGTATTTACTTTTCATTATATCAATTTTTGGCCTATATTTTCGATAGAATTGCATCCGATAGGATAAAATAAGCATTAAAATTAGTCTATCGAACATAGGATCTTATCAATGAGGCTGAATAAAAATGACCATCCCCTCTCGGGAGTATTCGAACCTGCGCCCTCAACATTGAGAGTTGAACACGCTTAACAACACAGCCTTCGCACTCTCTTATAGCAATCATTGTTTACGTACACAGGCTATAAAAACATTAGAACCAATGGCTAGATGAGGAAATAGGAAATCTAATAAACCTATATTAATTGAATTGTTACAACAAAAAAAGCAAAGAAGAGCATATTTGATACGAATAAATTGTCTATAGAGAATACAATCATCTGTTATTATTTTATTAAAACTCGTTAATTATTGACAATAATAGTATTAAAAACTTTGAAGGCTTTGCTCTTAGCTCCCTTATTATGTATAAATAGTTTCGACTGATACGGAAGAGGGGGAAGATACGTGTATTCAGTTTGGCATAAGCGGGTAGTCAAACTTGTAAATGTCAAGAAGGATGTTTAGGCATTTTTGAGTATACGGAACCTGATAAAGGAGAATACAAAATATTTTAAGATAGGCTGACGAGGGCCTTGCTTATATGGAGTTTTTTTGTACAATACTACCTCATTATAAAAGGCATGAAGAACTCATAATATGTGCGCTTAAATTAATTAATGCGGGGCGTCGTCATTCATGGCTCATAAATAGGGAAGATTTCAACCAAGTCGACAACATTTTTTTCTTAAAAGCAAGGTGTTTATTTTATGGACATAAAGTTCCTAACATTTTTGCCTATTTCGTTCGATGGAATTGCATCTCTGCGGAGATGAATAAGCATTTTAGCATGAAAATATCTCCATTTTACCTATGATCTTTTCAATGAGATGGATAAAGATTAACTTCCCTCTCGGGAGTCGACCCTGCGCCCTCTACATTGAGAGTCACTGAGCTAAAGTTTAGTCATTTATGTATAAATATAAATACACATATATTTATTGAAAATTTAATATTTAAATATGATTTATTTATGAATAAATATTTAAAAGTGATTTTGAAAATACAAATATAAATTATGATTGTATTTAAGAATTAAATTCCTTTTCAAAGATCTAAGTACAAAATCAGACATCAAACAACGGTAAACAAACAAAACAAAAACATAAGCTCCGGGCTGGAGGTTCTTATGCATCCACCTTATAGTCCGGGCCTAGCACCAAGTGATTACCGCTGTCCTGTCTATGGTGAATGATTTTGCCTCAAGAGAAGCTTGTGAAAATCGACTGTCCAACGTTTTTGCCAATAGGGACGAGGATTTCTATGAGAGAGGCATTATGAAATACCTTCAAAATGGCAACAAGGTTATCCAACAAAACAGTGCAGATTTGACGAAAATCGGATCATTCTAACTATGCTAATGAAAAAATAATGGATTTCTTTTAACTACACCCATTATGGTCATAGTTGCAGAAATGAAATTAGTATCCATACTCTATGTATTCAACCCTCGGAAGTTTTTGTAACTGTACGATGTTTCTAAAGAAAAATAAGATGGCCATAATTTGGTAATCTTAATTACATAATCTCTTTCTTCTTGCACTATCTGTTTTTATATTTTAATTGCACTTTTAAAAAATTGTGAAAAAGTCATGAAAGCAAACGTTTTATAGCACAACAAACAGAATGTGTGAAATACTTACTTGCCCAGTCTTAAATGTGTACTTCACAAAAACGTGCCTTGATGGGATATTTAAATAGCGAGTATAGATGTTAATATGAGTTAGCATCAGTTTGTTTGTTATGAATTTGAATGCACCAAGAATAATTCTAGATTTTTTATAATATTATCATTGTGTTCCTATCAAAATGTAATTATTGTCGACGGCTCTGAGTGTTATAACGGTATATTGCAGTGAATATCGGATCGTGTGATCAAGTGCAGCCTGAAAATAGTAAGCAATAATTTAAAAAATGTTAAATCTGTTTTATTTGGGTTGATAATATATATAAATATATAATTATGCTTAACTCATTTAATTAATCCATTCTGGATCCCTTATTGATAAGGTTGATAAGTATTGATATTTTCCTCTCGGGAGAAGTCGAGCACACTACAACTGAGCCACCGGCCAGTATATTTTATTCATACGTAAACCCGTATTCGTGATAGGTGACCTTTGAAGTCGTTATCACCATTTATTAACCAGTAACTAAACTTGAAGTAGTAACAAAAAGTGTAACGGAACGCTAAAAGAGAATCTTCATCGTTCCGATCAGCGTTCGTCATTGAACGATCCTTCCGCAGGACGGCCTTCATTTTTTGTTCCAATCAGAAGCCTGAAATATACGCATTGATATTTTATAATCCTTTATATTATTTCAATTCTTAAATAATGGTCGAAGCAGTTGCGTATAAAATATATAAGAAAATATTTTAGTCTTAAATTAATACAACGACAAAAGAACAATCAAATTAGATTATACAAAATAATAAGTCGCTATATTATAAGAAAATTTTGGGATATAAAAAATTCACATTATTATTATATAACATTCCGTTGAATTAAAAGACTAAGACAGGCATTAAAATTAGAATAGCTAATAAAATTTTACTGAGACTTCCTAGGAACATACTTGATTTCTCTGGAAGCGAGAGTCCTCGAGTTGTTGATTACGGAAGGGAGGGTGCCATATCTGTCGACGGCTGCAAGGATAATTCCAAAAGATCCTCGGGATTTAAAATCTCATCAGAAGTTAGTTTACAAATAAATTGTCTTAGAGACGTTTGAGCGATATTTTTTCAGTTTGGAAAGTCCAAAGAATACTTTTCTATGAGATATACAGGGATCTTGATATTCCATATTAAAAGTTGTTTATGAGAGTAATGTTTAAATACATTTGGGCCATCAGTGAGGGTCCTATATGCTTTAATGCTTTGGGATTAAAATGTCTTCATGCACTTAGGACGACATCGTGGCATTCTAGTAAATGAAAGACGTATAATGACAAAACTTATATTTTATTTGATCATGTCTAATTACGTTTCATACTTTAAAATGATTACCTTCGCTTCCTTATTGTCATCGTTTCTTATATGTAATTATGAACACGCACACGCATATATAAGCAAAATCCAACTACGGTAAATACTAATAATAATAACATAGTATTATGAATGTATGTACATATACCCAAGTATCCAACCAATCTATGTACATTGAGGTGAAGGAAGTGTGGACGTCTACAATAGGACTCTACACACTCCTATGGGTGTAAATATACAATAAGTAGAGATCAGAGGGGGATTCGGCACTGCCGATTCGGTATTCGGTAGATTTTATTATATATTTACCGAATATCGATGGTGCGGTAGATAAGAAAGAAAGAGACATTTATTTATGTATCTGCTCTGTGACTTCATGCATTTAGTATCGGACAATTTATAACAAAGGAAAATGAAGTACATAATTTGTTATAATTGTTTTAGAGATTATTTGAAATTAATACATGTTATTTTATATAAATCATATTTGCACTCGGATTTTGAAAGGAAATGGAAGGCAATAGACAACAAATATTTTCTTAACTCTCTTTTGTTAGTCGTTGTCCGATATTAAATGCGCTTTCAGCTCCAGAGTTGTTTATTTATTTTGCAAAATTCAATTTCTTCACACCAGGTAACAACGCTTCCGGTTCTAAACACCGATTTACATTCGGTAGTCGCAGCTCTGGTAAAGATAGAGGAAAGAAACTCAATTATCTCTCTAATTTGATGATTGTTTATTGTGACGTCACTCTCATTATCTCGTTCTTTTGATGTTTATGCATGTGAATAGGTTGCGTGTGAGTTATAATTGTGTCTTGCTAAAAGAGTTGTCTATGAGTGTTAGATGGTAATTGAGTTCAAGAAAAGTGGAGTGAATACTAATGAAGCAGTAGGCATTATGCAATGAAGTGGATCACTGCATCCATATCATTTGGGAATCCTTTGAATGGATTCATTCAATGTCAATTATTATTAGGAATGGAAATCTAGAGCTTAGCCTTGGTGCTTACAGATTATATGAATGTTTTGGCCGAGAAAAAAAGAGAGAGGGGTAAAGAGAGGGATAGAAGAAAAGAGACAGAAGTTTCTCTCTCACTTTTTCTTTCTCCCTCTTTCTCTCTCTCCCTCTCTCTCTTTCCTTCTATCCCTCTCTTTACCCCTCTCTCTTTTTCACGGCCAAAAACAGTCATATAATGTGTAAGCACCAAGGCTAAGCTCTAGATTTCCATTCCTTATTATTATCATTACAAGTGGGATAGAGAACAAGTATGCTTTTTTGAAACGTGATTGGTTGAAAGAAGAGGATAAGGAATAATAAAAAAGCAGTTGGCATTCTGCAACAAAGTATAGCTTCAATACTGGCTATTAAAAACGATAACATCAATTCAGATGCAATAAATTCATCTTTATAACTATTAAATGTCTTGTCTTCATGGGGCCTACATTCATGCCATTGTCGATCCTTTGATTTGAGTGAACCACAAATGTAAAAGCCTACCGGGAATAGTCCCGGTACTCCCGCTGGCCACTCCGCCCCTGGGTCGGTGCTATAAATACAATGTTAGTGAAACATTGCGTGCATTGCTTCCTTGAACAGATAAATGAAATTATTTCCACTAAAATATTGAATAGAAATTGCAAATGAAATAAATAGCTTGTATAACATCGTAAAGTATTATCCCATATTTAAGTCGTCATCTCTAGAAGAGATAAGGATCCTAATCCCTACCAAGAGAGTCAACGATTCTACTGGATCTCCATCTCTGCTAGGACATATATTTCTATGGCTAGTGAAAAGTTGTAGATCTGATATTATTGTGACGACATCAAAATATATTACAATATTATACTTTCCGCTTGACGGTGGTTTTAATGTCGTCACACCGGTAAGCGAAAAGACAATTTGTTCGACAATATAGAGATATAACTAGTTGCTCAATATACTTTGTTCACAATATGTTTTTCAATCTTTATAATCATATTTTTTTTGCTCACGGGTTCTAGTGGGGTCTCGTCTGTGACCGGAAGTATGTGGCTCCCCTGGTAACCACTATTTACTTTTCCGGAGTCATGATCGGAGGAGTCATATTTGGTACTTATCGGATCGATTCGGTCGCAAAAGCGTCATGCTCCTATGTCTCTACACGCAGTGTCTAATTGGGATTGCGCTTCACTTGTTCGAAGGCTCATTATCTTCATGGGACTCCGGTTCATCCAAGGCGTTTTCATTCAGGGTCTTCAGAGCTCGACTTACTCCATGGTCATTGAGTTATTCTCACCCCAAATCGAACCCTGGCGGGTTGTGTTGTGGAGGGCTTTTGGGCGACCGGGATTATTCTTCTGGCTCTCATTGCCAAATACGTTCAACACTGGAGATATATACAACTGGCCATTAATATACCCACCATTGCTACAATATTTACATCTGGTAAGAGCACATGTAATCGGGATAGTTGGGATCTTTGATGTGGCAATTATTAATAATTATTCTTTGACAAGACGTGTATGTGAAACTTTTGGTGTGTAGTTATGATGTATGCATTTTTGTATTGTGACGTCGGAGATATAATGAAAAGTTTATATAGTAGGTATGTTACACGAAATTTAAAAAAAGATCTCTTACTTATTTGGATCAAACTGTTGAGAAATGGTCGATGGAAACGCTTTCGAGGATAATCACGGATATTTGTTTGACGGATTGGACGTAATTGTCTTTTTTCGTCTCGAAAAAATTCCTCCTTTTCTCTATAAGCGAAGTATATTTATAAGTCACTGATTCTACTTCCTGCTGGCGTAGACTTAATAAACCATACCTTCTCCCAATAAATTACTAAACCCTCCTTTTTAAATTCTTGTCACGCAACAGAATAATAGCAAAGTAATTGTGTGATGACGTCATTTCTGATTTTTTTATATAAATTTGAAAAGGCTAGTTCACTATGAAAAACGAGTGCTAAAGAGTTCAAATTAATTGCAAAGGGTAGTAAAAAGATTAAATTTTATGACCAGGTATGAAATTTGAGTGAACACTGATAAACATCGAATAGTTGAAAGAAATAGTGTGAGGACGTCATTTTGATTTTTGTATCTAATTTTTTAAAGGCTAGTCACTTGAAAAACGGGTGCTAAAGAGTTCAAATTAATTTCAAAGAGTAGTAAAAAGATTAAATTTGATGTTCATGTATGAAATTTGAGTGAACACTTATAAACAACGAGTAATAGCAAAGAAATTGTGTGATGAAGTCATTTTTGATTTTGCATAATTATTTTCAAAAGGCTAGTTAACTATGAAAAACGGGTGCTAAAGAGTTTAAATTAATTGCAAAGGATAGTAAAAAGATTAAATTTTTGAGTAGGTATAAAAATTTGCGTAGACAATAATAAAGAAACAGAATAATTTTATTTTGAAGAAAAAAAATCATGAATCGTCGAGAAATCATGAACAGCCAACCGGAAGTTTATTTTTTACTTTGAGAGAAAAACACCAGGTGGCAGCACCTTCATTTAAACATACCTATATATAGATATAAAGACATAGAGAGTTATTGGATTCTTCAGAGAAATACGTCTTTATGTCCAATATCAACAAATCTTTCAATCTCTATGATGAGCTACGATGACGTAGTATAAATACTTTGTTTATATTGGGCACAGGCGACAGCTGAACGACGATGTTTCTCTGCTATTGAAGGGGATAAGCTCTCTATATCCTTATATTCTATGCTTAGAGAAGTGTAAGCAATGAATAATTAGTAAATAAATTCAAATATCACGACGGTACACCCCGAACAAATATTAAAGTTTATTTCACTTTACTTAATAAAAAGACTTGTGGATTTTGTTCAAAAGTGAATATATTCATCAATCAAAAATTGTTCATATTCGATGAACGAAGTCAAAAAATGAACGATAAACAGAAAAATATTTATTTAATTATATACCTTCAACGTAACTTTGTCGAAAATGATGTGAAAACTTATCATTGTTCATCAATTAAAAAAAAACCATGTATCTTCTCAGGCCAAATGTAAAAAAATTACGACAAAGAATTGAAAAAATGAAGTGATATAACTGATTTTGAAAAGGAAAGAACCACAATTATATCATAAAGCTATACGAAAGTGTAATAAATCATAAAGTTAGTTCCATTACCAGCACAAAACAGAGGGAAAAAAAGAATATTAGTTTAATTTATAAGATTTATTGCGTGTGTTCTTAAATAATTGAATGCAGACTAATATGATTTTTTTATTGAATGAAAATAAGGTTATAATAAAGGTTTCGTGGTATCCATATAAAGGTCCGTGAATAAAGTAGCTACATAATTGGAATTATTAATTATGTCAATATTTGGTCATTATAACCCTTGCTTGAATTCAAAATCGTTTAGTAATATAAAAAATAGCAAATATTCAATATTTCTCCCATGAACACAATAATTAACCCTTGTCCATGAATAAATATTTTATGTATGCAATGATTACTTGCTTAAGACTATTTACCAAAAATAAATTCATCAATTCATATATTTGATATCGTTGTTATATATACCTTAATTGTTCATATAGATGCATACATACATGTATATTAAAATATAGATACTCGTTAATAAGATAAGTTTATTTTTGAACAATAATACTTCTTTGAAGAAAAAAAAAACTGCTGAAATAAATATATTTTTTGAAATGAACACAATAACTCATGTTACATTACATGCTTATAACCTTTTTTTCATTTTATAAAAGTAGTTGTGTAAAAAAATATATAAAGAAGCATTAGAGTCAATAACGACTCACCAAAGGTTCATGCAGCTTTTAAATTTTTCATATCATTTATAATTTTATATGAATCAAGTAACTAGTTTTATAATTTTCCAATCCCCTAGGATCATTCCAGAGTCAGTGAGATGGCTTTTGTCCAAAGACAAAATCAAAAAGGCTGAGAGCATTGTTCGCTCCATCGCGTCCTATAACTCCCTCAGATTTGATCCCAGTTGCTTAGAAATGAGATGGAGTCCGTGGTCATGGAGCTTCGACGGATATCTCCTCCATCTGTCGGCGTAAAGGACTTGCTCAGAGGATCCCGCATTCGACGAAACTCTATTTCTTATTTTTTATATGGTATGAAACCCCTTAAGATTAATGATTTATTCATTTTAACTGGGAAAATAGCAAGGATGAAAGTGAGGAGGAACGGCCCAGAACACAGAACCGACAAAATATTTCAGACCAGTAACGTGTTCCGTTATTGTTAGACGGGACTTGTAATGAAAATACAGAATAGTAAACCGCGAATAACTTTCATCCCTTGAAAATAATTATGACAGGCTTATTTTTGAGAATAATTGTAAACATTTATCATTCTGTATCAATGTCTTTTCGTGCATATCTCTAACTGGATTAACCATGGACTGTACAAGTGAGAATAGTACAGTCCAAAGGCCGAACCAGCAAGTGTCTTTAGTTTATATTTATGAAAACTGGGACTCTGAATGAACTTTAACCAGTTAATATAACTAAAAAAACGTTACGTACGAACAAGCAAGCAAAAATTAAGACCCATATTTGTCCATCAGAATATATTTATCTTTTTTAAATAACAATAAAATTAATTTATCATTCGTCGTTTTTAAACAAAAAGACCCACCCTTTTTAAATTTATGATTTTTATAGGCTATCCGTCTCACTCTCCTACTTTGGAATCAGCTTTTCAATCCCTGATCTTAGTGGAGACATTCATCTCAACTTTATGATAGGGGGCGGCATCGAGTTGGCGGCTTATATTTTTGCATTTGTTTTGTTCAATGGATTTGGACGAAAGTATCCTCTTGTGGGTTATCTCTTCATATCAGGGCTCATTTGCATTTCCATCGTGATCATTAAAACCTTGTGTCTCGTAAGTATTCAAATATATATTAATAAAACATGACCAGTACTACAAAACATTAAAACATTTAAACTATGCTGCTTATATGATTTGTTGGAGAATTATTTTTCTTAACTCATATGTTCCAATCATAGAGAAATAAAGACATAGAGAGTTATTGGATCCTCAGAGAAATACGTCATTGTGACCAAAATACAGCTGGACGATGTTTCTCTACTAATTGGAGGGAATAAGCTCTCTATATCTTTATATCTCTATGGTTCCAATACTTACTCAAGTTTACATAACATTTATCAATATTTATGAACGGAACTTTTTAAATAAAAATATTTGCACAAATATTTCGTTCCTATAGTATGTAACAAGTTTTTTAATGTGTCAATAGTGAGGCTTGTCGATCTAAAAAAATAATAAAAATTACTTTTTATGAATTAATTTTTGATTCATCAAAACCTTTCGCAAATAAAAGATATAATAAAGTTGTAGAGTAAATGAGTGTATCTTATGTTCAGTAGTTTGCTTTCCAGAGCTGGGATTCGGTATCAGTAGATTGTTAAAAATCTACCGATTGAAGGTGGCGTTAGTATTCGGTAGATTTTGAAAAAATGTCTACGAAGTGTGTACAATTCATTTCAAGAAATTAAATAATAATAATTTATCGCTATTCATTGGCACAGTCGATCAATGGGTAGCGGTAAAGGGTAGTTTAAAAAAAGTTTAATATATCTCCTGTTATTAGTACCAAAATACCGATTACACTATGTAACAGGATTTTGTCCCCAGGCTGAAATTTCTAATCAGAGTTCCATTTTTACGTAGATTCCAAAATGCCACTTAATTGGAATTTTAGGAATCTACGTAAAAAATGGGACTCAAATTATAAATTTCAGCCTGGGGGCAAACAAAGACATTAATTTTGTTACATAGTATTATCAATGGTGGTTCCAGCTCTGCTGCTTTTGATCTACTATCAATCATATTTTTTATAATTATCTAATGTTGTATTACGTTGTTATTTTTTAGCGGATTCTATGGATGTCGAGGGTTTATCCATAGGTTTAGCTTTAATGGGAAAGGCAACTGTGGTGTCTAGTTTCTGTGGCATATTTATATACTCCAGTGAGCTCTTTCCAACGGTTCTACGTACGGTCGCCAATGGGACTTGCGCTTTTTGGCTCGTGTGGGATCCCTCATCGCGCCACAGCTACTTCTGCTGGTAATTATTAAAAAAACATAAATGAACTCTTTTACATGTTCCTTCATATAGTAAAAACATGTTTTAAGCATTGATTACGAATTGAAAAAAATATAGGCACTTTTCAAGAATATCGTCCAGAGGATTGAGGTTGCGTGATAAATTTTAAAGTTCCAATTGCAAAATAAAATAAAAGAAGAGAAAGAAAAGAAGAAAGAAAAAGGCTTTCATCATTTAGGTGCTATTATCGGCAGCTTATGTTGTAATTCCTGTTTCCCTTGGCGTTAAGACTTTACAGAAAACAACCCTTATGATTCCAATAGGCCCTTGACATCCTAGTGATAAGGAACCAAGTCTTCTCGATTTTTATAAATAATAATTACTATATTCAGTTAAAATATTTCGAATCAAAGAAATAAATATTCAGAGCTTTATTCATGTTTATTATGATATTGTATATAAACTTATTCGTAGTTTTAAAAATTCCGATATGTTTTAATATGTTTATTGAAGGCATCCTACACGCTCTTCTGTGAAGGCGCCCAAGGGAAACATGCATTACATCATAAACTGCCGATAAATAGCACCTTCAAATGATGAAACCCTCTTCTTCTGCTTTTCTTTCTCTTTTTTTACAGTGATACTGTAACTTTAAAATTTATCACGCAACCTCAATTCTGGACGATATTCTTGAAAAGTGCTAAATATAAAGCTATCATTTTCATTTTGTCTCAATTTTATAATCATATGGCTCTATGATTTACTAGACGGCTTGAGTATACACCATTCGCACATCAGTTAATCGTCCTATGAATATTGTATTGGTTTGGGCTTATCATTATATACTTTAACCTTTGATGACTTAGTAATTTGTATTTTCATTTCTTTGTGCATGATGATTAAGAATATATATTTAATAAAATGCTATTGCTTTTAACAGTTGAGTTTTTGAATTGATATAGTTTATTACAAACTAAAATTAAATATTCATTATCGATTTTCGAAAAAGTTTCATTAATTCATTTCATTAGGATACTTAATTATAGAAACGAATCCACCAACTTGGTTTCCTTTTCGAATGCTACAAACAAATGGGATCGATCACTTAAGACGTTCAAATAATCAATTTTTCCTTTTCTACCAAAAAAATAAACTTTTGATTATATGGATCTAAGCAAATAGTCGAATAATCAATTAAATAACGTATACATTTTTTTATTTCTCAGTGCAAAATGTGGTATCCCGAGAACCCTCAACTCCTCTCATTCTGTGCCTTCGGAATCCTTTCACTTATTGTCTTTTCCTGACGTGTTTCCTTCCGGAGACCTATGATTCGCTCTTCCAGACACCATAACCAGGCTAACTTCATTGGATCAGAGTCTCTGAGGGCCCGCCTCATCCCCAAGACTATAAAGGTGGCCAATTGGCTTCTGATTTGTACAGTGATGTCGGCTATGGAAAAGCCAGAGTGGGTTGAAGTGGATGCCTGATTGTGAGTCGGGATTTAAATGATGGAGGATTCCGAGAGAGCGAGAGTTCTCTACACTTTCGTACCGGAGGTAGGTGTCGCGGTTTTTGTTGGAATATTTATCATTGTCAAGCTCGGTTGATTAATTCTAAATTTACCCCCAGTCCGTAGCAAACGTATTTTATCAGTAGTGGTAGATCGGCAGATTGATAAAAGAATCTACCGTTTATTTATATATCGGTATTCAGTAGATTATGAAAAACAAAATGACCAGTACCGGTAAAAAAATGCGTGTATAAACGAGTAGAGGGAGAATTCATTAAAAAATCTTTTGAAAAATATATGCCGGTTTCATAGAAGTATTTTAAGATGGTACCGAACTTCAGATCCCGAAACCTCTTTTTGGCCCCAAACAGGCTCGAAATTTCCACCACAAATCGATTCTTTGATTTACATAATTATATATAATATTTATTATTATAGACTAATCAATTATTGTATATTAGCAAAAAAATCATCAGTGCTAGGGCAACCGATTGATAATTGGAAAATTGGTAGTGCCGGTATGGATTTACTACTGTTGCCGAGAAAAAATTAAAAAATCGACCGAATACCGCTACTGATTAAATGAATTCTTCAAATCGACAGCTGTAGATTTTTTGAAAATGGATTACACCCACAGTAGATGAATATTTTTTAGAATCTACATACTGTCTGCCTACCGACTGCACACAGCCGGCTACCGACTACTGATACTGGTAGTAGAGTCCCAGTTTTTGCTTAATAATATATAACTGCCTTGACTAACATACATTTTTATACTTTATTAAATGGCCTGATGTATATGGAACACTAATCCTCTCTAAGATACAAGAATTGTATTCATCAATCATATACAATGTCCAAAGTAATCCTCTGACAATAGTTTGATTCCACCCATGATATGTTTTTATAACCATAACTACCTTCTCTTTAAGTTATATTTGAGTTTTTAACATTAACTTAATGTATTAATTATGTTTGTGTTGTTTATTTTGTTTATTCACATTCCCTTTGTTTGATTTGTATTTTGAATTCATTTGAGTATATATCGCCTGTAGGCTGGCCGGCTGTTGGATTAAATTACAATTACCTTGATAAAATTGATTAGAATTGGGTGGAGAGGAATGATTAACCAAACGATTTTTGAAGGATAGAATCAGATACTTGCTGATTAATTGAATATATATATATATATACGAGTTCGAGCATAATAAACTCCTAATTGCGTTGAATGATGGATTACCCTTATGAGAGATAACATATTTTAAGGCTTCTTTCAATTTGTTTAGTTTATCATAAATATGGTATCAGTTCACTTCAAAGGCAGTAATGAAAATCTAATGTATTTCCGTCATATCATGAGAAAAAGTATGATCAAAACGGAGGACAGCTTTTTGTATTATACACCATTTCTATTATTTATATGTGAGGATTATATATATTTTATCTATTTTTTAAACTACATGCGTCTTACATGGAGGGGTGTACTTTATAATCGGATAATGATAATTAAAAGAGAATATCGAAAAGATTGTATGTTTCTGTAGGAAAAAAGTTTATAAGAATTCTTCTAAGAGACACAGAAAAACACATTAAAATAATCAGCGAATCACTCAATAAGTAAATGTATGTGTGTGCAAGAAAGTTACAAATGAGAATGTGTTAAACCCTTAGCACTTCGTTGTGAAGAAATGCCGAGATAATCATTTTGTATATAATTTCTACTGAGTGAAGTATAATTTCGGAACACTAAAGCATTTTTTAGTGTTGAGTGTCCGTATAGATGAGAATATGGGAAGAAGTAGGAGAACCATTCTTTTAAATCCCAATTTAACTCTATCGCCAAAGGAATTGGTGTAATTTTATATTGGTCCAAATCATGAGCAAAAAAAAGTGATTGTTACAAAGATACAAGTCATTCTCTATAAATTTAGATACTTAGAGAACCCCATTACCAGAAAACTTTCAACCCTTTTTTGAGGACGTAGTTAAGAAACTGTACTTTGATAATTTCTTGACTGTTTAATTTAATGTTAATATAAGTCAAATAAATTTATTGTATCCTGGGTACAAAAAAAAGTAAATGTTATGTGTGGGCAAATCAGTTACGAATGAGAATGCATTTCATCCTTCGTATTTCGTTGTGAATAAATGTCGAGATCATCACTTTGTTGATAATTTATATAGAGTGAAGTACCTATTTATGGATAATTCTTATAACATGTCCTCCATTTTTTTTTTTTTGACATTCAAATATCACATCTAAAGACATTCCTTTTTATATAACTTTTTACAGTATATCCTTGCGTCCAAAGACATTGTCAATTTATATGGTGGAGGTTTATCTCAGCAATGGAAAAGATAAATATATTTTCGAAGAGAATACATGTATAACTCTGGATCAACATCGTCGAAGAAGTGCCCATAGGGCCATATATGAAAGGAAAAAAATACTCTTTATGATCAACCAAAATGATTCATTTTACAAAAAAAACTATTGCATTTCTCTGTTTAAAAAACCACCGTCCTATATAATAACTGGCAGTGTTGGTCGAATATTACTTTGAAAGTAGTATGTAATATACTACTTATAATATTTTTTTAAATGTTAGTTATTACTTCTCAAAGTAATATACTACTTTATATTAGATATTCCTTTTTTAAGCATTCCAAAACATAGTAAGTAAAGGCAATTCAAACAGGATTTGTAAAAATTCTCACCAAACCTAGTTTACATTTTTATGTCCACTGGGTGACGTCACATACATTCACAGTTCATTAATTTTCATCAAAAATGCCTGTCGAATATTTTTTTCCTGAAAGTATATGTAACTAGGATATTACATATTAGTTATTACTTGAAAGTAATATCTAATATGTTTGTTCTCTCTAGTAAGTCGCAGCAATATAACTAAGTAATATATTACTCGCACGCGCGTTAGGGAAAAACACTGATAACTGGATACGTGACCGCGAAGAAAAAAAAATTATCTTAAGAGCTCTTTAATTACTAAGATGGTTGCCCCATTTGGTGAAACAATTAGTTGTCTTGGAAAAAGGAAATCCTGCAATAAAAGCCCAGTAATGGCACCCTACGCATGAAAGTCTAGAACACATTTTTCCCATTGCTGTATGATTGACGCATATTCAATTATACTAGAGGCATATATACACTCAGAGAGTGCAAACCTCGCCGTCACGGGGTCCTTATGAGCCTTCCGAGGCGGATTTTTCACGACTGGGGAGCGTAGAGGGACGGGGACGGTTCCCCTAACGGAAATTCCAAAGGAAGACGCTCGCACCCAATTTCACATCACAGCGACATCTATTGGCAGAGTAGGCTAACTTGAAAAATTTAGTAGTATTAGCTCCTTTGGCGCCTTAATTCTGCACTCAGAGATACCAAAATTTAATCACTTCTTCCTTTTGCACTTCCACAACTCCACAAAATTTCATCCAATCCGTCAGTATTTTTGGAGTTATCTGCTGACAAACCAACAAACTAACAAACAACAACGCAGTGAAACAATACCTCCTTCGGCGGAGGTAAAAATAAGGAGAAATAAAGTTTTAACAACTACTTTTCTTATTACTTTAAATAAATTTACGGAATTATTGAAAACTATCACACTTTTATTCATCTCAATAATTATTATACAAACATATAAAAACAAGACATAACAATACAAATGTTATTAGGAGTAAATATAAAAAGATAAATTCATATTTACAATTTCTGGAACCTTTAAAAATTATTTTTATCATTTTTATCTATTTTCGACACAATTCATAATTTTAAAAACTTGATATTTAAAAAAAAAAATTAATTTGACCATTGAACAAATATGATTGATTGTAATAGTTTGTAATTTACCATCTCACACTAATTTTTTGCTTTGTAAAAATTATATATTTTAAATAAATTATTACTTTTAATTAACCATAAACAAGACCTAATATTAATATATATTATTAGGAGGTAAATGTAACAAGTTTTTAATTATGTGGTCAATATTTCACATTCTTCAGTTGCTGACTCAGTGATTGCTCTTCCCTGATTTTATTCAGGTTATTGCGCATTCAGTTATTAATTAGGTCAGTGTAAAAAACAAACAGAATCAAAATGAACTTTTTTCACGGTCAGGTATAAAACGTAATGTATAAGACCTGTTCTAATTTATGTATTTAATTAGAAAGCGTTCAAACATATGATTTATAGGTTCTTCAAGGTTTAATAATCGGGGAGATTTTTTTTTTCGGTTAGACTTTTTAATTATCACCATCAACAAACAGTGTTGATAAAATACACATAAAACTACAATAATAAATAAACTAGGTAGTTGTGTAAAAAAACTTAAATGAATATTATAGCTCATAATTACTGCCTAGAAATAAAATAACCGAGGAAAAATATTTTATGTGGACCACTGGTATGCCTGCTGTTTGGATCATTTCTGGTGGAAATTGAATTACATCATAAAGCCACCAAAGTCTGAATGATATTTCGAAAAATATAGTTCACCAAACCTTAACATTAATAACTATTTAATGAAAACAAAAAAAATGTTTTTCAAAAATGTCAGTTTATTTATTAATGTTTAAAAAAATGAACTTTATTCTAGCTGTTTGAATGTTTGCGATTCCCAATGTAGCATTTTGCAAGCAGTTCAGAGCTAGCTAGAGGCTCTTATATGAAATGTACAATACCCCAAATCTATCGTAAAATATTCCTTTCTTACTGTTTTTTTATAGAGCGCTCAAGTGCATTTTCAAGGATGACTCAGGAGTCATTTACGAAACGATCAGTTCCTCTCCGGACAACTCCCCTGGGTTAAAGCGTCCCCTCCCCCGTCTTCCAGAGTCCAAGGGCGTGGACCTCTTCGATCCTGGCCGTTGTTCATCCTCTGAAGAGGACGGAGAAGAGGGTAACTACTACGCCCGGGACCCCACCCACAACTCCTAGGAGACCTCTCTAATCCAGACTCCCTTGAACTCGAGGGACACATTCCATCCAGAGACTACGAAACCAAGCTGTAGTCCCACCCTCCTTTCATCCATTCAGCTTTATGACTTATTTATGGGTAGCGATATATATGTGTGTGTATTTATTTCATGTTCATCGTTTGGGAAATTAATATTTTATGTGTTACTATATAAATCTATGATATTGTTGAGCAGCATATTCATCTTCATCACGTATCCTATGAAAGTTGCATTATATATATAATATAATATATGATATCTTGATAAGTATTTATAAAAAAAATGATTTTGAGTGGGAGGGATTATGTCTAATGAAAAATGCTGAGACTTGGGTTTTTTATTTGCGAGATCCGTTTCGTATTACTTTCAGGATTTCCCCCGTTGTTTTTTTAGAGAGTAGGTATTTTATTTATTTCCTTTCTTTTCATTTCATACCATGCTTCAGCCTCGTGTATTTTGACCGAGGCAACGGTTTGGAGTCTTCCGGGGTTAGGAGGGCTGTGTCTCTGGGAGTGCCCCCCATCTAGTACAATTTTTTCATTGATGCGTATGAAGGCCTGATCTCTAAGGAGCCGAATGACTATGCGTGCAATGTTTTTGGCATCATCGATGCCCGAGTGAGGGGATCCCTGGAATTCCAGGCCTAGGCTCCCGAGCATGACCTGAAGGCCCGGCGTGGAAGTTTTTTCATGCTGATGTCCCTGGTGATGGTGATAGGTAGGCTTGTAGAAGTTGCTGAAGCACTTTCTTAGATTGACCCAGTTGAGTGCGTAGGCTGGGTATTGGAGGGAAGAGTGCTGCGTTTGCAGGTATAGGAATCTGCCCATGTCGAAGGGTCCGTCCGTGACGAGGCTGAAGGTATACTTGGATCCCAGTCCGTGGAACTCCATCCAGTCCAGAAACTTGTCATGCACGTTGAGGAACGTCTCGCTGCCGTCCACGGTGCTCTGCGAGATCCCCGTGAGGTTCGTGCAGAAGGTACTGAGCCTCGTGTTAATGAGGGGTCGAATATACTCGTGGAAGGTGTCCACGACGGTTGCCGTCCGTGAGGAAACCAGCACAGCGGGGAACTCAATGATTTCGTGCTTGTAGAGGAGGGGTTCCTCTCCTCGCAGGTGGCCTCAAAGTCCACGACGACAAAGAAGTCCACGTTCCGATCCACAAAGAGCCCCGCTTCACTCAGCTTCTCCTTCTTATGGTGTTCCTTGAGGCGACGTCGGAGGACGTGCTTGACGCCATGGCTATCGATCCCGAGCTCCTTGCAGGTTTGCTTGATGGTGGGAAGGCCCATGCGGTCCACAAACCCATTCAACTTGCTGATTTCCTGGTAGACAGAGAGCTGCTCTGGGGGTATTTTCCGTGTCCCGCTCGAACAGTCACGTAGGAGGTATCGATCTCGAAGCAGACAGGCATTGGACATCTTCTGAAGGAATAAAAATATATGGATTAAGTTAGGGGGGGGCGCCATTCTTACAAATTACATTTATTATCTATGATCATTATAATATATTAATAGATATATATTTCAATCCTATCAAATATACAAATAGTTGAAAAAGTATGTATGAACCTTGTGTGAAGAAACGGGGCGAAAAAGGGGGGGGGGCAAGAATTGCCAAGGATGAGGGATAAAATGATGTGTTCATTGCGGCGGCGTGTAAAAAACAAAACCTAGAAGCAGGTGCCTTCTAGAACTATAATTATATAATTAAGATTCTGTCATTCATAATGTGTCACATTACTAGGAGCTCTGTGCGACTGACTCTGATTTTTTCCAACAAAAAAAGTATAGATATATATATGATAATATTAATATTTATAACTGAATATTTATCAAAATGTTAGATTTATTATCACAAGTTTGTTCATTTTAAAAAGAAGAAGAATAAAATATGTGTAATATTTAAAAAAAAAGTCCATGACTGAATTGAACTCAAATTAAAGCTCATAATAATATTAAGAGGCCTTCAAAGTATATTTTTCTAGGCGATGAAAAATAACGATAAAATATATGTATGTAGGGTACTGAGAAGTGAATCCTAAGTAGGAATAATAATAATATGAACCAGGATGGTATTGGAAATAAAAGAAAAATTGTCATTAAAATGCAGTCATTAAATTATTAATGTGTAGCAGGAGTAATTTAAAAAACCAGATTGTATATTGATCCAAGTTGCTTGTACATGGGGGTTTGAATAATATGCGTGTGATTATATAAATATATATATATATGGTGGACAACACGCCACACATATCAAAGTTTGCTTTACAAGGTGTGTATATATATATATATATATATATATAAAACCCCTTTGATCCAAAAGCTTTTTGCAAAGGCTCTATTGGGTCATTTCAGCAGCATTTTAGTTTAGTTTGTAATATTCTTAGGCGTAGCGGGGATTGTTAGGGGGGAGGCTGCTTGATGTTTTCGTTTTTCTCTCTACACAATAAAATACAGTCTTTGAGCCTATATAGACTACAATGATTAAGGCAAGATCAATAATAATAATAATAATAGCAAGGAGGATGAGGAATGATGATTTTGTGTGTTTGTGTCTGTTTATTAAGGTCCTCCTTCCTCCATGGGTGTATGTAGTAGTATTTGTTGTTCATGGAAGATGGGTGTCACTTTGATTCCCGAAGAGTCTGTGACACAAATTTTGGGCTGAATGAGATGGGGCGTCCTCTCCCCTACTCCTCCCTCCGCCTTCTTCTTCCCCGTTGTTACTTTTCTCGAGGGTAGTCCCTGCGTGATGGATCCCTTGAAGAACTTTTTGGGTTCCCCCCCTCCGTTGAGGACGGTCTCGGGTGTTTTGCTGAGCGATAGTCCCTGGAAATCGCGTGTGATAGATTGCCTTTTGAGGGTGTTGGGTGAGTGTAGCGGCTTGGGCGATGTTCCGGGTAAGGGTGAGCCCCTGCTCGCGGCGAGGTGCTTCCGGATCCAAAGTGTATGGGTGAGTTCGGGTATGAGAACCTCCTTGAGAGCGAGGCGTCCACGGCTGTGTACATGTCGTCGTACATGAGTTTAAGTGGCTCTGAGGCCCCACTGGAGCGTGAGGTGGGTATTTTGAGGGATAGTTTGGGTGAGACGACGCTTCCGTCGCTGCTTCTTCGTGGAATGTCCAGTGTACTGGACTTGTTGGAATGATGAGGATGTGTGTGATGATGATGCGTCTTTCCCACGTTGATTGTAGGCTGTGGTACTCCTCCTGCAAAGCTCGTATGTCCGCGGGGTCTGGTGTGGTTGAGCGGTGATGGAATCCTCCGCCCGTGGAGCATGGGCTTGTGGAACTGGAGGAAGATGACTCTGTGGAGCGTCTGACAGGACTGAAACGCTCGTAGGGCAGACAGAGTGAGTCTTTGAGACCCGAGGCGTTCTTCCCCCCTTCCATGACCGTGGAGAGTCCCGTGCGTCTCTGTCGTAGAGTCGAAGGCGGGTAGTTTGCCGCCTCCAAGGATCCCACACTGAGCCAGCTCCCCGAGTCCAGAATGCGGTTCTCCACTTCGGAAAAGGGGTTGTCGGGGGATTTCTCAGCAACGGGTTGGAGTCCTCCTGAGCGTCGCCTCCGGAGTGATGTGGGTTGGAGCAGTGGGACGGCAAGGCTGGAGGAAGCCTCTTCCTGTTCTTTTTGTAGTGAGGAGGGCGGGGGTGGAATGAGGTATGCCCCTCCATCGGATGCGCGGCGTCCCTGGTGGGCAAAGTAGCTGTCCAGGCCATCCGGGGGTCGGAGGAGGTGGGGGTTCTTGACAGTAAAGTTCTCTAGGGGCTGATCTCCCACGAGAGGGAGGTTGAGGCTCAAGTCCGTCTGAGGCAAAATAGAGTTGAACTTGATTTTTGAGGTGATGGCTTTGAGTGGGGCCGCCTCGCTGTAGACTTCCTGGAGGGCCCCGTCCTCTGGGGCTTCCAGGGCAGAGCAAGAATGGGAGAGAGACATTTCTGTGAGGTGGTAGGTGGCGGATATATCGTCACACTTCTTTTGTTGTACAGCTCCTGAACATCGCGTGAAGAGACGTGGAGTGCCTGTGCGACGGCCTGGCAGACCTCTGTGGAGAAGGGCGTTCTCCCCCGTTTCGTCCCAGGATCCTCTTCTTCCTTGTTCCTGAGCCGCATCCAGGGCTGTGCGCGTATTTGTGAAAGTGTGAGTCTCTTCTCCGGCTCTGAGACGAGGAGTCCCTTGAGTAGGTCTTCGCAGTGCGATGAGAGGAAGAAAGGGACCCGATACTGGCATGAGAGGACCCGTGCCTTGAGCTCATGCAGCGTGGGTGCGTCGAAGGGGAGTGAGCCCGAGACGAGGACGTAGAGGACGACGCCCAGGCTCCAAATGTCCGCCTTGGGACCCACGTAGGCCTTTCCCTCGAAGAGCTCCGGCGCAGCGTAGGGCGGAGACCCACACCACGTTGACAAAAGCACACCCGAGGAATAAAAGTTGGAGAAACCAAAGTCCGCCAGCTTGACGTTTTGGTGCTCATCCAGAAGAAGATTCTCAGCCTTGAGGTCTCTGTGGACGATTCCGAGTCCGTGAAGATGTCCTACGGCGGATAGGATTTGAGCGAACCACTTGGCAGCTTTGTCCTCGGGGAGTCGTCCGTTCTCAGCGATGTAGTCGAATATTTCTCCTTTTTGTGCGTGCTCCGTGACCATGTAGATACCGGAGGGGGACTCCATCACCTGGAAGAGACGGATGATGTGGGGGTGGGAGGAGAGGGAACGGAGGATCTGGATCTCGCGACGCATCTTGGAGGCAGACTCCGCGTCCAGCTTGGACTTGGCCACGATCTTCACGGCCACCTCCACGCCCGTGAGGACGTGGACACCCAAACGAACCAGGGAAAAGTTTCCCTTGCCCAGCGTGGAGGACAACTCGTAATGACCCACGCGGAGAAGATCCTCGGACACGGGGTCAGACATCAGGGATGACACGTCAAGACACCAGAGCACAACACAACACAGCACAGCACACACTAGACACTACACTCCAACAAGTCGGGGAAACCAAAGACACTCACAAGAAACACGCTTCATCCTATTCAAGGAAACCAGGCAAAGAGACACTTCAGAGAAAAGCAATAACGTCCACAATGGACCATTCATCCATCATCCAAACGACGACGACTCCACTAAACATGATTCATCGGCTCCGTTGAAGGAGAAGGACGACTGGAACGACTAAACTGACATGGAATCGATCTGATCTTACAGACACCAACGACGAACTCTCTACTTCTCTCTCACCCTCTCTTCACACTTCTACCTCTCTGTCTCAACCTGCCTTTGACTCCTTCTCTCTCTCTCTCTCTCACTCTCTATTCATCCCTCTCTTTCTTTCTTTCTCTCTCTCTCTTTCCCCCTCTTTTTGGACGGGCTTCATTCTACGGCACACGTAGGTCTCAATGACGCACCTTCCGTCAAATGCACAAGATGGATAGAGACGACCACTATGACGAGCAGCAAAGACAGTCAGACTTCAAACAAGAGGCCTACCTTCTTTGCCCCCCCCCCCTCCCCTCCATTTCATGTTAAATCAAAGAGTCCAGAGAATGGGTGGACTGGGCGCTTCATTTTATGTGCCTTTTTCCGCGTTGAACGACTGGGAGATCGTCTTCCCCTTTTCTTACAAAACGATTCCCTTCAAATGAAATTTTCCCTCCCAATTGTAATGGATATAAATAGAACAGGCTATAAATAACATGATAAATTTAAAAAAGATGGATCTTTCTTTCTTTGTTTAAATTGAGTTCATTGAAGTTGGAATGAATATATTCAGGCTTGTTGATCGGAGTTTTTTCTGATCGGCGATCTATAGCGATATTTGATCGCTGATCGGAGTATCGCAAAAGGTCCTGATCTTTATATCTTTTGATCGTAAGAAAATCACTAAAAAATAGCGATCCGATCAATTTATATAAAATGACTATTAAAAAAATGTTTGTAATAAGGATTTTTGAGACAAACCCTACATTTCTTAAGACTTAACTAGCTGTCACATTGACCAAAATCCATTCCAACAACTAATATTTGCTTAGAAAACACAAAATACAGACTAATACTAATAGAAAAAGCCACTGTGTGATATCCTGATATATTTTTTTGTCCTAAAATATACAGACAGGCGACTATGTAGAAGTCATTGTTTTGGAGCTCATAGGCTATGGGAAACATTTATTCTGGCATCTCCTGTCTTAAAATAGGCAGACATGTGTCAATTGTGGAGCCAGAGTGTTGGAGCTCATGGGCTATGAGAAACAATCATTCCGATATTTTTGTCCTAAAATATACAGACAGGCGTCTATGGAGAAGTCGTTATTTTAGAGCTCATAAGCTCAAACAATCATTCCCTTGCCATAAAAAGATGAATACTTATAAAGGTTTGACTGTATATACATTTAAACTTTTACTTAGAATTAGTATTACATAGGTAATTTTTTGTTGATCGCAATTAAATTGATCGGATCGCTGATCGGAAAAATCCCTGATCGTTATATCGCAAAGAATTTATGATCGCTGTTTTTGATCGTATCGCTATTTTTTTCCTGAAAGCTCACAAGCCTGCATATATTGGATGTACTCTAAGAAAGGATTTGGATGTAAAAATGGATTCATTGTGAATGAAGTCATCCAATTGGGTTTGATAAACAGAAATAAATGTTATTCATCAATCTATATCATTTAAAGCTGGTTGGAATGAAGTAATTCTATAATGATAAGTTCTGGTTAAAACTCTTCATGTGAAATAATGAATAATTCCCTAATGGGTTTATTGAACTTCTCAGGAATTATTTTATATTAATTTAAAAGGATGTGTACTATTTCTTTTAAAGTCGAATGAATCCATGAAACCGTTCAAAAGTTACTTGCTTTCAAACATTGTTGTCGACTTTTACTGTTTTTTAAAGTATTAAAAAGCATTTTTATTTATATCCTTAGTAGATTGAATGGGTTCTTAGTAACTTATATCAATAGGAGAATGAATATTATGTCCTCAAAATAGATTTCAATTTTATTTACACTTCAAATCATTAGAAGCATAAGACTGGCATAAAAAGAACGTCATAAACAATGCATTTCTAACCTTGGCCGTAATTCTATCCCGAAGGTCTTTTAAATCAATGTAGTTACTTATTCCGTGCTACCTACTTAGCAATATCTCAGCATGTTGCCAGGCTGCAATAATATGAATATCTTCTATCATTATGAAATATTTACTATTGATCATATTTCTCCGCTCTCTAACATAAAACTCTATTCCATTGTCGTCACATGTTCATCTATATATAATCTTGAAGGGATGCTAGATGGAAAAAATATGATTGAACTATGTATGAAGCACAATAAGCGCAATGCTTAGAAATCTCATAAGTTTAGCTAAAGTTAAGGGCTTGACCATAACCAATAGAACACCTTCAAACCAATGTTTTTTTAATGTTCCTTTATTGAAAAACAACATAACTAGCAGAGTGATTCATTAACCACAATTATAGCATCATAAATTCCCTACTTACCAAATTGTAGGACTCCTGGGAAAGTTCGCAGCAAGATATAATGTTATTCAAGTGTCGTCTAATTCATATTTGTTGATAAATTTGACATAAATCATATTCAGCATGTCAGCATGATTTGTTACCGGGAAAACCTTAATGTGATTTTGAACACTGCTATTCTATATAATAAAAAAGATAATAATAATGGTATTGTATGTTTTTCATGAATCAGCAAGCTAATAATAGGAGCGGATCATTTTATGAATCAACAAGCAAATATAAGGATTACACATTCAGTAAACATTGATCATTTAATATCTAAATGGCACAAATTCAGAGTAGGTCGAATCCTTTGATGGAGGAGGTAAAATCATAGAGATGAAAGATTTAGAGAGCTTATTCCTTTCATCTGTATTTTTGTATTCAATATAAACAAATTAATTTGACCTACGTCATCGTAAGCTGATCATAGAGATAGAATCTATCTCTATGATCTGCTTACGATGACGTAGTATAAATTACTTTGTTTATATTAAAGCTTCAGTTTATATTGGACACAAAAATCCAGCTGAACGATGTTTCTCTGCTATTCAAGGGAATGAGATCTTTATATCTCTATGGGTAAAATGTATGGTGGAAATAATCTAGAATTTAAAAAGTTGATGGATATCATTTATACATTAAAACTTTTGAGAAACGTACTTCCAGGTTTTGGGACAAACCGACAAATTTGGATGGATAGATGACGACATCTTTATAAACATTTTTTGATTAAGAGAAGCGAAGTAGTAGTTGTAGTTATGCGGATGTAATTATGAAAAGTATGGATGCAAAATCATTGTTGAATAAACAACTTTTTGATGGATGTGACTTTTTGTCTCAAAAATGTATTAGAAACAAGGAACTATTTCTAGTTACTATGTCTACCTTCAAATAAACGAAGAAACAAGATTCATGATGTGCGAGATCAGAGATAAAAAATACAATGATTGAATTTTATGAGAAAACGTTTATAATCCCGTTTTTCAAAAAGGGGGAATCCCCAATGATATGAGGTCATTATTACCTCCGCCGAAGGAGGTATTGTTTTCACTGGTGTAGGTTTGTTTGTTGGTGTGTCAGCAGGATAACTCAAAAAGTACTGAACGGATTCGGATGAAATTTCGTGGAGTTGTTGAAAATGCCAAAAGGAACAAGTGATTAAATTTTGGCATCTCTGAGTGCAGAATTAAGATGCAAAATGAGCTAAATACTAATAAATATTTCAAGTTAGCCTACTCTGCCAATAGATGTCGCTGTGCTGTGAAATCGGGTGCCGGGAGCGTCTTTCTCTCGGAATTTCCGTCGAGGGGAACCCTCCCCCGTCCCTCTACGCCGCCCCAGTCGTGAAAAATCCGCCTCGGAAGGCTCATAAGGACCCCGCGACGGCGGAAGTTTTACACTCTCTGAGTGTATACATGCCCCTATTATATATCTAGAAATTTTGAGAGGAAGACGCTCCCGGCACCCGATTTCACAGCACAGCGACATCTATTGGCAGAGTAGGCTAGCTTGAAATATTTATTAGTATTAGCTCATTTGGCATCTTAAAGAAGCACTCAGAGATGCCAAAATTTAATCCCTTGTTCCTTTTGGCATTTCCAAACACTCCACAAAGTTTCATTTGAATTCGTTCCGTACTTTTTGAGTTATCCTGCTGACAAACAAACCAACAAACCAACGCCAGTGAAAACTAGAGGCATATATACACTCAGAGAGCGCAAATCTCCGCACGGGGTCCTTATGAGCCTTCTGAGGCGGATTTTTCACGACTGGGCGGCGTAGAGGGACGGGGGAGGGTTCCCCTCGACGGAATTATGAGAGGAAGACGCTCCCGGAACCCGATTTCACAGCACAGCGACATCTATTGGCAGAGTAGGCTAACTTGAAATATTTATTAGTATTGAGCTCGTTTTGCATCTTAATTCTGCACTCAGAGATGCCAAAATTTAATCACTTGTTTACTTTTGGCATTTCCAACAACTCCACAAAGTTTCATCCCAATCCGTTCCGTACTTTTTGAGTTATCCTGCTGACAAACAACCAACAAACAAACAAACCAACGCCAGTGAAAACTAGAGGCATATATACACTCAGAGAGTGTGTACCTCCGCCGATCCCCACAACATTCCCATTCAAACATTCTCCATTTCACACGCCCCCGATTTTCTATCTCTAATCATTGTTTCCTCTCTGTTAGCTCATTTTGCATATTAAAAAAGCACTCAGAGACGGGAAGAGGGAGAAGTTTAAGCTACGTCACTGGGTTAACATAGTCCTGAGCTGATATATGAACAATAATACGTCAATGAATATTTTTTTAGCGTTTGTTCTTTCTACTCCCTGAATAGAGACCCCATTTCATTATTATTATAGTAGTATTTTGCTCATTTTGCATATTAAAAAAGCACTTAGAGATGCCAAAATTAATCACTTGTTTCTTTTGGCATTTCCAACAACTCCACAAAGTTTCATTTGAATCCGTTCAGTAATTTTTGAGTTATCCTGCTGACAAAAACAAACCAACAAACCAACAAACGCCAGTGAAACTAGAGGCATATATACACTCAGAGAGTGTTACCTCCGCCGCCCCACAACAATTTCCCAATCAAACATCTCCCCTTTCACACGCCCGATTTCTATCTCTAATCATTGTTTCCTCTCTCTTAGCTCATTTTGCATATTAAAAGAACACTCAGAGACGGGAAGAGGAAGAAGTTAAGCTACGTCACTGGTTTAACATAGTCCTGAGAGATATATAACAATATCGTCAATGAGTATTTTTTAGCGTTTGTTCTTTCTACTCCTTGAATAGAGACCCCATTTCATTTATTATTTTGCTCATTTGCATATTAAAAAGCACTTAGAGATCCCAAAATTTAATCACTTGTCCTTTTGGCATTTCCAACAACTCCACAAAGTTCATTCGAATCCGTTCAGCACTTTTGAGTAATCCTTCTGACAAACAAACCAACAAACGCCATTGAAAACTAGAGGCATATTACACCTCAGAGAGTGCAAACCTCCGCCGACCCCACCTAATGATCACTTAACAGAATTACATCATCATATTGTCACATAAGTAGGTGTGTTAGGTGAATAATTAGTAGGAGAGAGCCATCCTAAAAAATATCCTTGACTTCATACTATTTATTAGTCAATTCAGAAATACGTCACGAATGTTTAAACCCTTTCTTTTCTCCATCATCTCTTAATATTAGCGTTATATTTTATTTAATATTATATTAAGAGGAAGACGGGAAGAGAAAGAAGTTTAAGCACCCGTGACTAGTCCTTAGCTGATAAATGAACAATATTACGTCAATGGATATTTTTAAAGCGTTTGTTCTTTCATACTCCCTGAATAGAAACCCCAATTTCATTATTATTAGTAGTAGTATTTTGCTCATTTTGCATTTAAAAAAGCACTTAGAGATGCCAAAATTTAATCACTTGTTTCTTTTGGCATTTCCAACAACTCCACAAAGTTTCATTCGAATCCGTTCATATACTTTTGAGTTATCCTGCTGACAAACAAATAACCAACAAACGCCACTGAAAACAATACCTCCTTCGGCGGAGGTAAAAACAATACTCT
>CP045900.1:19995969-20026211 GCA_013387185.1 Caligus rogercresseyi | reverse complement strand
TGTATTTTTTTAAAGTCGTTAATATATGGGTCCCTTCAATTTAAAATATTGAAGATGGGTGACAATAGACTTTTGAAAGAATGTATTTGTCTGTAATGGAGTGATTTATATACTTTTTATCGTAACTTTTCTTAAATTCATTCATGTTTTTATTATCAACAATTCTTTGTTAGATGAACGAACGCCGCTATTTTATGACTACCAACGACTATCAAACATAGTGTATTATAATATCTGATAATTGGCTTGTAAATTTAGTGCTTTTTCAAAGTTTGTTTCGCGTTCTGTTCACTGAACGCATGTTACATGAAATGATACATTCCCACCCCCCCCCCCCTTTAAGTTTACCAATAACCTACACCAATTGATAGATACAAAGGCTAAAAACCACACTCTATAGGAAAGAGCATGCAGTCCTTTCTAGACGAGTTTATAGAACTTTAGTCTATGAAAACGTCCATTCTGGATAATAGAGTGACAGATTCCTTTGATCTTCTACTTTTTTACGACAGTCATTGTACATCTAAGATTGAGGACATCAACTTAAGAAATGCCTACACCAAGGCAATAGTCGAGGATTATAATAAGTTGATACTTACCCCTCCGCCGAAGGAGGTATGTTTTCACTGGCGTTTGTGGTTTTTAGTTTGTTGGTTTGTCAGCAGATAACTCAAAAAGTACTGGAACGGAGTTGGATGAATTTTGTGAGTTGTTGGAAGTGCCAAAGGAAGAAGTGATTAAATTTTGGCATCTCTGAGTGCAGAATTAAGGCGCCCAAATTAGCTAAATACTAATAAATTTTTCAAGTTAGCCTAATCTGCCATAGATGTCGCTGTGTTGTGAATTGGGTGCCAGGATCGTCTTCCTCTCGGAATTTCCGTCTAGGGGAACCCCCCCCGTCTCTCTACGCCTCCCCAGTCGTGAAAAATCCGCCTTGGAAGCTCATGACGGCGGAGTTTGCACTCTCTGAGTGTAATATGCCTCTAGTTATAATTATAATTATCAACAACAAAGGGGTACAGTCACAAAGTTCGTTTATATCAATATATTATAATACAAGGTATGTGCATTTCATGTTTTCATGGATAGTGAAACGTTATAAATTTTATTTATATATTTCACGTCATCAAAAATATTTTTATCTTATTATCACACTTGCTTGTGGTTTTAAATGACGAATCTACGGCGAACGAAAAGTCAGCTCAGTTGGCAATATGGAGATACCTTGTTTTTAAGTAGACCTTCGTTAAATCAGCATTTTCGACTTTTTTAAAAGTCAATGCACCTTTTTTCTCTTTTCAATTATAGTATCAATTAATCACAAATAGTTTTTTCTATTATTAATAAGCTGTTGCTATTAGTTTTTGCATTATCAATAACAGCTTGAGTTTATATTCTTGAGGAGGAATCTTCTCTGGGAGGAACCCTGATATGAAGAATAGAAGAACTCAAGCTGTTTATTAGAATGCACTAACAACAGCTTTTGGTTTATTTCTTTAAAAATGTTCTTACTAATCTTAAAAAAGGTAGGTTTGTTTCTCCCGTCCACGAGTCCTGTGGAATAAATAGTAACTCCAGACACAGAGTTAACTCCATGTCAAAGTTCCTCCTCCAGGTTTGAAGAAATTAAGCTGTTTAATATAATGGAATAATAATAATAACACCAACCCCTTATTAATCATAGAAAAAAAGGGAGATATTTGTGATGGATTTGATACTATAATCAAAGAGATGCAAGAGGATGTCTATGTTTTCTAATCGACAGCACTTTTTTCTCTTTCTAATCATGTCATGTTGGGTATAAAAAGTAATCCCTAACCCATCTGAAATATCTCCCGGTTCATGAGCGGTCCGAGGCAGAACAGTTTGTAAAACACTGGAAATATGATGAGGAAAATCAATCATTGTTGAAAAAGCAAATCGAGCTACTTTTTTAGACAAGATCAAACAATATAGGAGGGAAAAAGTGCAATAAATTAGAAAAGCGGATGATGGTAGTATCTAAATGATTTGATAAACGGGAATAACAGACCTTATATAATGTCTATTATCTAAGTATTAAAAAAAAACCCTATTATTTGAATGTATTACTACTTTTCAGTGTATAGCGTTCTGCTCATCGTTCCGATCATTACTACAAGTCTGGAAATAATTTTGAATGTTTAATCAAGCTATCACAACATATCAACTCATTAGAGTTTTTTTTTGCCTATATTGCCTAATTCGATAGAATTGCATCCGACATGATATAATTAAGCATTATAGCATTAAATAAGTCACTCGAACCTAGGATCTTATCAATGAGGTATATCAAAATGACCATCCCCTCTCGGGATTCGAACCTGCGCCCCCAACATTGAAAGTTGAACACACCTTAACACGCACGGCTATCGAGCTCCCTCATTAGAGTTTATTTTGCATTATAACTCTTTTTAACCCTTCTATTGTGTTCGGGTCAAAATGACCCGTTTCTAGTTTGAATGTGTAAAAATTACCATTTGCTTTTTTGCTCTGGAATGAGGCTTCATCTAATCCTCAGACACACCCGATTGAATGCAGAAATATCATTTTTCACCATTTTAGTAAATTATAAAGGTCTCCAAAAAAAAAAGTTACATCTGTGGTGTTACGGGTCAAAAATGACACGGCAGAGAATACTGGCTGTTTTATGCATCACCTAAAAGCTATGGGTTGCTCTGAGGATCAATTGTGCCCAATATGCCCAGTTATGGCCCACACACCACACCCGCCCCCCCCCCCCCCCCCCCACCAGGTGTAAACAGCTTTCTAACACAATATAAGGGTTAAAAAACGCCGGGTCATTCCCAGAGTACATATTTCACGCAATTAAACAACCTATATGTCGCAATATACTGAAGTATGAACGTTCTCTTAAATATAAATAATAATGCTGTATGATGGAATTATTGTTCACATTCAAATTTCAAACAGTTGCATTTTTTTAAATTGAAACAGTAGAAATTATGCATAGGCATACGAAATACATTAAGTATGAACTACTTAAAATATAATAATAATACCTTTCATCCTATATTAACATTCATTAAGTACAAAAAAATTGTGAGAACAGAATCACTTCTACCTCTAAGTAGTCACATGTACAAATAAAAACGCGTCATGATCGTCGTTTTTCCATATTATTTTCATAAGAGAGAGAAAAACCCTTTGTTCGATGAATTAAAAAATGCTTTATAATGCTCATTCCATTCTTTTATTTTCTTAGTTTGAACGACTTCAATTAAAGTACTAATAAGGCGAATACTATGTATATATTTCCCATGATGACCCTAAGGCCCCATTTGATGACCCCAACAAGCATTTGAAAATGGTATTCCATGATGTGTATGACGTCATGCCTCCGTGTTTGTAAAAAGTAAAGTAAAAAGAATCATTCCGAGTTGCCAAAGAGACGAAGCGGGGCCGTGACGTCATGGTTCTTTCCTAGGACGTCTGTTTATGTTGAGGTCATCCTTGTCTATGGTGTGGTGCTGTGAGCGTGGTGCGTGTGCGTGCTTGTCTGACGTCATATTGACGATTGGGGGGAGGAAAGGAAGAAGCAGCTGTGCAGTAGTAGGTCTTTGCGAGTCTTCTTTTTTCCCTACTTGGGTCTACAGGCAGTCAAGAAGTCCCTCATCGATCCTTCTCTCTCGCTCTCTCTCTCTCTCTCTCCCTCTCCATGTAAGAAAGACGACGACGACGACATCCCATTCATTCATCTGGAGAAGAAGTCGGACTCATCAGAAGCGGATCATCATAAGTGTGGAAGTAGGAGTAGAATGGAAGCCGCGAGGGACTGGAGGGAGCGTTTGTCGGCCAAGGAGCTCAAGGATGGAGAGGAATGGTGAGTGGTTGAGTGATTAGTGGGAGGGATCGAGTCTTTGATGCTTGATGTGTTGTGTGCTTTGTTTGTTTATCTTCAGGTATTTGGTGAGTTGCAATTGGTGTGATCATCTCTTGAGTGGTTCCTCTGAGCCGGGTCCAATCAACAACAGTGGTCTCTTGGATGAGAAGGGGAATCTCCTTCCGGGATTGACCATGACGGAGGACTTCCGAATCGTCAACAAGGAGACCTGGAATGATTTGCTACAGACATTCTCCATCGCATCTTCACAGGAGCCCATCTCAAGAACCGTAAGTTGCTCACTCCCGCCTCTCCTCTTCCCTTCTTCCCTTCCTTCCTTGGTCGTCTCTCACCGGGATCCAGAGCTATTATTAGACCTCCTCTGGCTTGCCTTCTTTCCTTCACGTGTTCTCATCTCTTGAGCAAGGAAATAAGGAAAGAGTGAAAGAGCGAAAGAAAGAAAGCAGTCTCAAGCGGGAAGAATGACAGACAGACAGACAAACCGGTGAAAACGGCTCTGGAAGGAGAGGAGCAATGACGCAAAGTTCTGGCAATGACTGGGAGGAAGAGACGCAGTCTAAATAAACAATCTTCTTTTGCCTCCATGAAGGCGTGACTAGACGGATGAAAAGAGCGGGAAAGATATAAATGCTTATGAACTGAAGGAAATGAGGTCTGGATAGAGGTGAATCCCTCTCGACTTGACTCATGTCTTCACCCATTCACATGAAAGGGATATCTCACCCTCATCCTGGTTTGGTTCAAACGTTTTGACTCACGAACCATTTATATCTTGAGTGACATTTTACAATACGTGGCCTCGCTGTTTTGATCATTTGACTTACTTACGTATGCTGCTTTTCTTAAACAAGTCCACAGCTATTATTAAAAAACGAAGTTCTCATGTTGGTTCTTTTCACTTTTCCCTGCTAAGTATAAACATACACGAGCATGAAACACGTGCCTATAATTTTACCATTTCAGTTTTAAAAGAAATCACCCAATAGAGTTTAAAAGCTATTGCTGTATTCATGAAACACAAAAAGCATTTAATGTGCAGGATATTCACCTTTTATCCGTGCTTTTTTATTTTGCCTTCACATTTTGTTTTTTTCTTTGCGTTTTAATCATATTTACTATGAGGACACCTTCAGACAGTATCTTATTATCTAGAGCCTATATGCATAAATATATCGCCCTTGAAAATGGGCCGCCTTTCTCATACTCCAAGCCTATTAATATCTTCTTACACAGGTCATCGGGAATCAGCTCTCCATATACCCATCTGGTGAGTCCAAATAATTTTCTCCCTTTTCTTTGGCTCTTTAACCTCTTTTGCAGATCTTGTCCGACTCTCAGAAAAGCTCCTGGCGACCTCGAAAAAGAAATTAACCCTTGGAGAATCATGGTAAGACCTACTCCCTACTCTCCTCAAGAATATTATTTTTCAAATTATTCAACGTAATAGTTTAATAGCCTGTCAACATATAAATGAAAAAATGAACGTATAATGTTAAATTACGAGTTTGTTAATCCTACACAAACCACACACACCGTTACACAGAACGAACGTTTGATAAAACTGGTCATTAAGTTGAACGGAATGCTTACTAGCCTGCTTATGAAGTTCAGGAAATCATTCAAACTTACGTTACTTATTACCAAAAATTTATTGTATTAAAATATTTTTAATAAAATGTATTGATGTAAATAGTTAAAATATCAAGGTTTAAGGAGTTTATAAATGGAGAAATCTAATCATATGGTTTGCTGTGATGGTAAAGAGATTTTTTAAATTATTTTTATCAAGGCGGCATTATTTGCTTATCCCTTTATCTACTCTCTCTGGTCAACTAGACTTTTCCCAATTCAAGGGAGTCAGCAAAAAAATCAGAGAACATTCTGCTTTTTCATAAAAAATGTATGCCTTTAGGAGCTTTGTTTGTCTCATTCTCCGTTTTTTTGTTTGTTTGTTTACTAGGTACCTTTTGTATTCACGATGGCATAGTGCACTCAAGGATTATTTGGAGGATAGTACTGAGGACAATCGGCCAGGGGCCATCGACAACTCTCCTCTTCTATTGCCTACCGGGGAGCTCAAGAGACACATAATTGAGAAACTCGACTTTGAGTTTATAGATAGATCCACCTGGGATGATCTGGTATCTCGCTTTGGCCTCACGCCGGAACAGGAACCCATTGAGAGAAAGGTACAAAAGGAGACTATCCGTTCTTGTGCAAGATAAAGAAGTGGAAATACTATAAATTAAATACTTTTAAATTTGTTAAAACATGTTTTTTATTCAAAATAGTTAAAAAAATACATCAAGTTTAAAAAGCAAATTATGGTTTGTCATATATAGGAATTTAACAAATTGAAAAGGTCATTTTCTAAACTATTTCTTTCTATAAAAGAAGTAGCATTAGGATAATGAAGTATTTTCAACATGGGTAATTTTGCAAATTGCAAGAGATTTCCTGTTGTTCACTTATTAAAAAAAAAACTTAAAACTAACGCATGAAAAGACCTTTTTGAACACTATAAAATAAAATCAATAACATGAAAATTACATTTCCTTATTTTGCGTCAACTTTTGATAGTGGTTGACTTCTTATCATCAGAGTGTCCTTATAAACTATTGTCATGGCTTTTTTTTGCATTTGCTTAGGTGGTATTGGACAGCAAAACAGAGCCCGACCTTGTCATTGACGTACATCCCTTAAACGTCTTCGTCTTGAATGACAAAAAGGAGAAGATGAAGTTGGAAGTGAGCAAGTTCGACTGCGGTGGTAAGGGCTACTAAGGACTTTCATCATGTTTTCACTCAATAAATGCAAACCTTTTCATTTTCAGATAGATTAATTGAGAAAGTTCGACGGAGCCTGGGCATGGAATGGAGCAAAGACATTAAACTCAGGGTGGATTTCCCAAGTGATGAGGATCGGGAAGAAACGCCCAACTCCTCCTCCTCCTCATCCTCCGTGTATATTGTCCCAGGTAGGGACAGTGTATGAACAACGTTGAACTCGAGAGCGGATGTCTCATATCGGTGGAAAAAAGTAATGAGAACGACGAATCCATGTCCAAGGCCTCAATACCCGCTAAACCCATTAAAATTCGAAAGTAAGAGATATAATAATAAACAAGTTGGAGCTAGTAATTCTACTTCTAGTTGACCGGTGATTGGTAGGATACATATATGCGATAAAAAATAGCTTTTTTTGTTTTCGTAATAGCCAGTGCTCGAATAGCGTCCGTAATAATGGAACCTAAAAAACTCAATTGTATAACAATAGCCAAAACCTTCATTCTTTTTCGTGCTTAAAGTTTCTACATTTGCCAAAAAGTAAGGTAATATATAATAGATTGATTTTTATTTTATAGATACGTTGATTCAAGATTGTTACCTAATATTCAAGTCGTAAGAACAAAAAACCTTATTTAAAAAGCAAATATTAATCCTGCATAATTTAAAAATGATTCATATCAGAGTGCACTTTTTAATAAAACAAAAAATCAAACTACCTAGCCATCCGGATTTTGATTATGACATAATAATATTTCATTAAGTTATGTTCATTTTTCTAACGATATATTGAATAGTAAAAAACAAATGAATGAGATAATTCCTTCTTGGATAAGCAAGGAAATAAGTTGAGTCTATTTACTTAAATAAAAGACATGCATCAAACACCACTTTATTATTTATTTTTTTGGTACCTAAGTACAACAATTAATTTTCCATCAAATTGGTTACATTATAAAATTTTTACATCATTACATTAACATATAAAAAAATCACTGAAATACTTAATAATATTATCTTGAGGGACTAATCTTGAAGAACGAAATTTATATAACTGTATTTTTGTTTAATAAAATTAACTTTGACACACCACTTTATTAATACAAATTTGAAGTATGTCTCAATATATTTTATATTCTTCCTTTTTAAAGTAAGAATTCCTCATCCAAAACAGGTGTCCAGTAATTTTATCTCACGTAAAGTCCTCGTGGACCGTTTTAAAGCCATTTTGTTGTGGGTATTTACCTCGCTTGCTCTTTATAGTCCATCAATTTCTTCGTTCTTCTTTTTCTCGTGGGCATTTTTGTCGATAAACTTTTTTGTAGTGAACCATTTTCCTCGTTCGCCTTTTTCTTGGGGACATTTTGGTCGTAAAGCTTTTTTTCTCGTGAAGCATTTTCCGCGCTATTTTTTTTTTACTTTGTAGACCACATCTCCCGGTCTCATGGGTTCAAAAATATGGTCTATTTTGGTGTCTGACTATTATATTGAGACATCTTTGAAAAGTACTTTGATAGTTATTGTTTATTCTGTTATTCTTATATAGATATATGCTAAACAAAGTACGGCATTGATTTATAATCATTAAACTGCATCATCGTCTTCACCACTTGTTGTGTTTTGTCGGTTTAACTATTTTGTGTAAAAGATATGTAATTTAGTAATTCCTTTCCTTTTCAGTAAGAACTCTTCCATGGACATATTGAGCAGCCAGTCAGATGATAAGAAGGAAGAGTCCTCCTCTCCTCTGCATATAGTTCATTTCCCTCCCGCTACCACATGGGGTCCTACTCGAGGGCTGCGAAGAGGAGAACTCTCGTCCTGGAATTTGCGGTCTCTCCAATCTGGGTAATACCTGCTTCATGAATTCTATCATCCAGGGCCTCTCCAACACGCCGCCCATCACGGAATACTTTGCCAACGACAACTACATCGAGGACATCAACAAGACGAACCCCCTTGGCATGAAGGGTGAGATCGCAGAGACCTTTGGTGAAATGGTGAAGCGGATGTGGTCCGGGAGATACAAGTACATTCATCCACGAGCCTTCAAGAGCGCCGTGGGACGCTTTGCCCCACAGTTCTCGGGCTATCAGCAGCAAGACTCCCAGGAACTCCTTACTTTCCTCTTGGACGGACTACACGAAGACCTCAATAGAGTCAAAAAGAAACCTTATATTGAAATCAAAGATAGTGGAGATCGACCCGACGAGGAAGTGGCTTTGGAGGCCTGGGAAGTCTATAAGAAGCGAAACGACTCAGTCATATTGGACGTGTTCCATGGCTTACTCAAGTCCACCCTGATTTGCCCCGTGTGCAACAAAGTCTCTGTGACCTTCGACCCCTTTTGTTACTTGTCCCTCCCCTTGCCTGATCACCGCGAGAGGCAGCTCAAGGTCCGCGTCATTTGGCAGGACAAGACCCGCGTCTCCACGCTCTACAAGTTGACAGTCCCCAAGGCGGGCAACGTCTTCGACCTCCTCAAGGTTCTCTCCAAGGCATCCGGCATTCCCGAGGGCCTCTTCCGTCTCGCAGACATGTTGAGCAATAAGATCCACCGTGAGCTGAAGCCCGAGCTGTCCCTCTCTAACATCCCTGACGGAGAGGACAACTTTGCCTTCGAGCTTCCTGCCCTGGCCGAGGGCTGTACCATCTCCACCGTGTCCTTCAAGGAGGAGCGCGTCCGGGGCTCCAACAATTTCTTCCATCCACCCCTAATGATCAACGTCAAAAAGGGAATCAGCGCAGAGGAACTCTACGAGGAAATCCTCTCCCACATTGAGCCCCTCCTCAAAAAACAACCCCCGCCGCTACATCATCCAGAGGGAGAAGAGGGAACATCATCTACTGAGGAGAATGCCAACAAACCACCATCTTCATCAAACAACAACAATGCGACCAACAATGCCTCATCTGAGGAGAGTCCTGAGGACTCCTCTCTTGAGGACGTCAAAATGAATTTGGGAGAGGACGAAGAAGAAGAAGAGGAGGGTAACAATGGGAACGCTATATTCAAGCTGTGCATTTTGAACGCCAAGGGCTCCTTTGTGGAGAAATACCTGGACCTCTCCGAGGAGAATCTCTTTGCCACAAAGAACCTTCACATTGGCATGGAGTGGAGCAATGAGAACAAAATATCTACTTCAATGAGGAGTTTGGCTCGCGCCTAGAGACGGATCCCTCTGTGGACCGGATTCATCAAAAGACGCCCATCAAGCTCAGTGATTGCCTGGAGCTCTACACAACCACGGAGAAGCTGGGCGAAGACGACGCCTGGTACTGCCCAAGGTGCTCCAAACACCAACAAGCCACCAAGAAGTTTGACCTTTGGTCCCTACCATCCATACTCGTTATATCCCTCAAACGCTTCAGTTACACGCGGAACTGGAGGGACAAACTGGATACACTCGTGGACTTTCCAGTTAATGGACTTGACATGTCATCCTACATCATCAATCGCAACCATGATCCTGCCATATATGACTTAATTGCCGTCTCGAATCACTATGGAGTCATGGGGGGAGGACACTGTGAGTTGATAATGACATTCCATTTTTCTAAGTACTAAGTGCTCTAACTATTTATATCATCCTTAGATACCGCCATGGCCAAAAACAAAAACGATGGAGAGTGGTACAACTTTGATGATGCCAGTGTTAACCCCAAGAAAGAAAAGGATGTTGTGGTAAGAGAAGATGACATCCCTTTTTGTTGTCTTGCCATCTTGCATGAAATATGCGTTTAAGCAAACAAGAACAAATAATTGCATAAAAAATGGAAAAAGCTTATTCATACTCACACGGGTACATTGCCATACACAAAATATTTATAATTTATGAAGATTTTTATAAGAGAAAAAATCAATCATGAAGTTTTCAATTTAATTCTGATTTTTTTATGTTTTAAAAATTGTGAACAACAAACACTCCAAGTGTAAGATAATTTTTTTACCCTCTATAAAACGAGGAGGAACTATTTTCAATAAAAAGGCAATATTAAAAATAAAGACTCTTTATTTGCAAATCATAAGCTTGGATGAAGCTTCCTTGAAATACATTTGATATCATTTTCATGTTTAATAGATATCAAAAAGTATAAATACCACCATATTTCGGCTTTCTTGAGCCCTGACAATAAATATAAAAGGGACATATTTTTTTCAATTTTTTTTTTTGCCTATTTGCTTCGATATAATTGCATCAAACCTAGGATCTTATCAATGAAGTTGACCACTCTCGGGATTTGAACCTGCGCACCACCTTCTTTGGGGGTGTAAGACGCCTTAACGCACTGAGCTATCGCACTCCCTCCGTTTCATATTTGCTTATTAAATGGAGGCTTCCGTTTGAATGATAATAATTGCTTAAAAATGCATTCTGATGGAGGGCGGTGTGATACACAAAATAAAGTAACTTTTAAGTAGTTCTGCTTTATAACATCTTCATACAAAACATAAAATACTTTAAAAGAATTAGCATGAGAACAACCTATTTTTTTGGGGGGGGAAAGTGTACTAAGTTATTAAAAAATAATATTTTATATTGACTTCTAATCATTTTCATTTTGCAAAAAAAAGTATAACTATTTATGTGTCTAGTTGTATAATTCGTTTTTTATGATTGATATATTTCCAAACGTTCTACGTGTTTTCAATGAAATTGTTTCGCACTATAGTCTATTCACAATTATATAAATGAAGGTTACAAATATAAGAGTTATTCAATGGGCATTATTATACTTTTTTCTATAAGATACACTTAAAAACCTAGAAGGAAAGCTTATAAGTGACTTCGAAATCACAGTTCCCTTGATGGTTGAAATTGAATGTAATTTTTTTCTTTAATTTGTTGAAGGACAAAAATTGTAATTATTATGGGAATTTGAGAATGGAAACTATTAATTTAAAATTGATCTATATATAAAGTTTCTAAAATAAGAATCCCGAAATGAAGTCACATTCGATTAAAAAACAACCTCATATCTCGGATTTCTTACTATGTGTTCTTTTTTTACAGACCAACGCAGCCTATGTCCTCTTCTATCGCCGACGAGAAACGCGCTCAAAGGCCTCAAGTAGCACGTGCACGAGTAGCGGCGAGAACGACGATAATGCTTCTTCGAGTGAGACGGCTCCTCATCATCTACCCAACGGACTCAATAACGGAAGTGGAATCAAGGGAGGAGGAGGAGGGCCCACCAGCATGAATCTATCCTCGTCCTCTTCAGAAGAGGAGGAAAAAATGGACGTAAACTAAAGAGAGAAACCCACAGGAAGAAATGAACCACCAGAAACCTCAATCAAACTCAATGCCAAGCCCAAGAAGATCCTCCGAGGGGAGGAGGAAGAATCCATGCTTATTATCAATTTTTTCCTTTCTTCCTCTTCTTTTATAAAGAAAATATTGCACTCATATTAGAAATCTCACATGATTGGATCACATTGCATATGAGGGGCATTCAATCCATAGTGTTGTTGTTGTTATCGTTGTGTTGTTTCCTCAACACCATTCATTTGTGTAGTTGTCAAAAATAGTAAACAAAATCATACACTTGCAAAGAAGGAGAAGAAAGAATGAAAGCTTGTAAGCCATGAACAAATAACATCTCAGTTTTTAGAGACTTAAACACACACCCATCCCCGAGTCCGTCCAAATTATTTATTCCCATCTATGTAGGTCTCAACTACAATTCAATGAGGTTAGAAAAATAAGAGGCATAGATCTGGAATATCATTATGTTAAGTTGAGTTATGGTTTAAAATATATATTGGCCTCGTATTAACAGCCTTCATTTGACTTAACAAATCATACACATAATACGTTTCAAAACTTTGGAACATACGCTACGGTTAAATTTATAATAATCCTTTAAGTACATATTGTTAAAGCTTAGAAAAATGACTATATAAATCAAATACAATTTATTGGCTCCAATAGATATTTATTGAGCCGACAGCAAATAATACAAGTATTTCTTTTTAATACATTTTCTTCAAGTAATAATATTAACAACATTAAATTGGATTTTTTAAGACAGATAATACTCTTTTGATATTAGATGTGTTGTTGATCTTTTTTGATAAATACCAAGTGGCTCAAAAGTCTCGAAAAGGGGGGGGGGATATCTTTCGGAGTAACTCACACAGTGTGACGGAATTCTCGAAGAATATTCAACTGGCACACTCTTGATTTTAGTGTTAAGGGAAAGGCATCGCAGTAGTGCAGTACATACATACATACATACATACATACATACATACATACATACATACATACATACATACATACATACATACATACACATACATACATACATACATACATACATACATACATACATACATACATACATACTACATACATACATACATACACATACATACATACATACATACATACATACATACATACATACATACATATGACATATACATAAGACTCCAAACCATAGAGTATAAAGATATAGAGAGCTTATTCCCTCCAATAGCAAAGAAACATCGTTCAGCTGTATTCTGGACACAATGACTTGTTTCTCTGAAGAATCCAATAAGCTCTCTATGTCTATATCTCTATGCTCCAAACCCATATACTAGAGAGCAGAAAAAATAGTCTGAATATATAATTATATCATCGTTGTATTAATCTAAAATACGAAAATAAAAGTTGCATTTCTGATTCGAACGGGCGCGTCCTTGATATTTCTGATATAATTGTCTTCTTCCGCTCTCTGTGGATGATCATGGATTGTATGCGAACATAAATGAAAGGAATATAACGATCCGATCACCAGAATTTTGATCCATTATTTTTTCATAAAATCCAATCTTAGAGAGAGAGACCAATTCCATCCTCCATTTTTTTTCGGTTAAGATTTCTTATTTATCATCATCAACAAACAGTGTAGATAAAATACACATAAGATAATACAATAATAAATAAATAAAAACATAAAACTAGGCAGTTGCGTAAAAACAATACATAAATGAACATTATAGTTCATAATTACTGCCTAGAAATAAATAACCTTTTATAAAGGGACAATAAGAAAAAAGCTAAAAATAATCACAATAAGGCCGTTCTTGACATAAAACGTTTATATCTTCTAGCAATTGATTTAATCAGGCTTAGATATTGTGCTGAAGTTGATGGTATGAATTTGATTATTTCGCCAGCCCAAATCCAGGAGGAAGATGCCACTTGAGGGATTTTGATCCGAGTGCAGAGTAACGCACTGCTGCTCCTATCATGATGGATCTTAACTCCTCTTCGTGTATGGGCCTGTTTATTGTTTGTTTCTTCCCGACCAATGATTTAATATTCAATAAAGCACACTCAATCGCCTTTTTTAAATGATTCCGTTCTAGTTCTCTCCATTGGGAACTTTCCTCATAGATTTTCATTCACTTAAAATACGCATTGTAAGATCCACACCCTCATCTGATTAATGAATACCACCAACATCTCAATACATTTTCTATTACATTGTGAAGTAGTCTTCAAAAAGTGGTACAAAGTACAAAAATTGCTGCTATTTCGACATGTGAGTATAGGAGTCCTTTGCGATCCAATTTCATTGTTAAATCAACTATTTCAAATGGATTTCGATATAAGGTTGACAACTTATTTAATCTTAAATAATGCATTTTCGTGATATGATCTGCGATATTCGGGTATCAATTGACCACGCGATCCTACGTCAAAATAGCTAATTCCAAAACAGCTAATAACCATAATAGGTAATTCCACATTAGCTAATGGCCATAATAGCTAGTACCAAAAAGCTAATGTCATAATAGCTAAGGGACAAAATAGGTAATGTTCTATAATTGACAATGAGATGTTGGTCAACATGAATATATGTTCTTTGTATGCAATATCGTTATAACATAAAACAATTGGGGGTAATGTTATCGCTAAGGGTATTATCGTAGTAAGGGTTGCAGTTTCACGAATCCTCAAGAACCCCTTCAAATACCTCCATTATATGCGACAGACGTTCCACTAGAGGGTGGAAAGTATCATGAAGACGAAAAATCTAGAATAGCAGCATCAAGCACTTAAGAACCCCCCTCCAAAAACCAAAAGGGTACGGTTACTTTGATCTCCTACCTGAGCTAGAAACAAAGAGAAACCACACTTCAACACGGCCATTGTGCTAACATTCCTCACAAACCTCTATTATTGTACTTATTATAGAAGAAGAAGGAAAAAAGTATTCGTCATCCAGAGTGCTCCTGCCTTGTTCTTATTATTGTTATTGTTTACATTGATTAATCATTGCTTGGGATCAAATTTCTCGAATGGGAGTGGACGGGTGGCATGATTCCAGTCATTATATTTGCCCCGTCTCGTCTCATCCTCCTCCTCAATGATCGGAGGAGGAGACGAGACGTTTGGGAGCTCCTTCATCAATGTGGTCGCTCCTAGCACTGACTCGGCTCATGAATATGTTCAACGGGACTCGCGGATCCAGATTGATCTATGGGACTGACTCGTTCTGGGATGGATGTGTTTATGGGAGATTCATCATCTGTACGACCCGGGTAAGTACTTCCATGGACTTCTCGTCACAAAAGCTAGTTCTTAAGACCTCTTAAATATAAAATAATTATATATATATATATATATATACAGGCTTGTGAGCGATCAGCAAAAAAATAGCGATCCGATCAAAAATAGCGATCATAAATTCTTTGCGATATAGCGATATAACGATCAGTGATTTTTCCGATCAGCGATCCGATCAATTTAATTGCGATCAACAAAAAAATTACCTATGTAATACTAATTCTAAGTAAAAATTGAAATTTATATAAAGTCAAACCTTTATAAGTATTCATCTTTATATGGCAATGGAATTGTTTCCCATAGCCTATGAGCTCCAAAATAACGACTTCTCCATAGGCGCCTTTCTGTATATTTTAGGACAAAAGTATCAGAATGATTGTTTCTCATAGCCTATGAGCTCCAACACTCTTGCTCCACAATTGACATATGTCTGCATATTTTAAGACAGGAGATGCCAGAATAAATGTTTCCCATAGCCTATGAGCTCCAAAACAATGACTTCTACATTGTCGCCTGTCTTTATATTTTAGGACAAAAATATATCAGGATAGCACAAACTGGCTTTTTCCATTAGTATTAGTCTGTATTTTGTGTTTTCTAAACAAATATTAGTTGTTGGAATGGATTTTGGTCAATGTGACAGCTAGTTAAGTTTTAAGAAATGTAGGGGTTGTCTCAAAAATCCTTATTACAAACATTTTTATTTTTTAGTTATTTAATACAAATTGATCGGATCGCTATTTTTTAGTGATTTTCATACGATCAAAAGATATAAAGATCAGGACCTTTTGCGATACTTCGATCAGCGATCAAATATCGCCATATCGCTATTGATCGCCGATCAGAAAAAACTCCGATCAACAAGCCTGTATATATATATAAAGGTCGACTCTTTTAGTATTTTAATTTCGGTGGGCCGGAGTCCCTCGAAAATGAACGGACACTAAACATGCTTCAAAAACTCCCCTCCTCAGAGTACTTTAAACTCTGGAAGAGCCACACGCAGTATTCCTTCAACAAGGAGGGAAATTGCCTCATCTGCATCCAAGGAGGAGCTGGACGTCAACAAAGTTCGAGGGATTCACAAGGCATACAAGGACATCTTCGTGCACTTCTACTTCTGCTTCGCTCAAATCATCCTCTGTTCCACCATCAACGGTATCAGAAACACGATCAGTGCCGGGTCCTCATAATCTTGGTTCTTGGAAGGGTGTTCAGCCACGGAATAGTCCTGAACCTCCTCACATACATGTTCGTTGTGAAGCAGCGAAAAAACGCGGAGTTCCTCGCGAATGCCATTAAACGCCTCGTTCTTAGTTTTCTCGATGGCGAGGAGTTGGCCCTCGTAGCTGCCGTGAACGGAGAGGCCACGGATCTTGGCGTCTCCATGTTACCCCTTTTGGGCGGCATCTTTACCTCGGACAAGGCCACGTTCAGTACCCCCTACGGACACTACCAATGACAGGGAAAACTCTGGAGACGCTCATCTGTCTCCTGTGTTCGCGTCAAGGAACGGTTTTCCAACACGGCGACCAAGCAGGACCCACCGCTAATATTTTTATAATTCTTGTTTAACCCATTAACTCTGGAATTATTATTTTTCTCTTGATTCATCTAAAAATTATATCAAACATTCATTTTATTTTTGCTCATAAAGCCTATCATGCCTAAAATAGGCCCCATGTCCAAAAATTAACACTAGGAGTTAATGAATAAATTTTTATATTATTTTTATTCTTTAGAAGAAAAATAAATTCTACATACATATTTTTCAACATAATTATTTATTCTTCATAGAAAACAAAAAGTCATTTACTTATTAATTTATGTTAACTTACAATAATTTAATTAATAATTATATTTTGTGATAAGTTTCAAAACAATCGATAGAAAGTCCAACATTACATTTACAGTATTCCGGGTGAATTGTCTGACAATTTCCATTAAATCGGTAGTCAATCTCTCCTGGGTTATACTTTTTTCTTTCCAGATGCTTTAGGCTCTATGTCATATTTCTTTATATAAGCCATGGCTATATCTATTCGGAAATGTAACTGTGAATTACATAGTGTTTCACACTCTTTGTTAATCTGCCATACGTTATTTATTGAGGCGTCGTTTACCCGGGTGAATATTGGCCACCACCATTTTTTCCTCTAATACCTATTCGATAATTATTAATATTCTGATTCATTAGATCTGTGCCTCCCATATACTGGTTATATTGGTATATGCTGTGAAGGACTGGAAGCTGAATCATTTAATTTGTTACTGTACTCCATCTTTTTACTTTTTGGTGGGGCTTGGTACGATATATTGCCGATGCAATTGTAACAATAGAATATCTTTCCATTGTGTTACATGAACCGAACTATCTCCTACACCTGACAAAGCTATTTCCATCGATCATCTTTCCATCCTTGACGGTTGTTTCGATCCAAAAGTAGCATTTCGGTCTGAATCGGTCTCGAATAACATTTCGGTTTTGACTGACTGTCCGGACAAAAATCTGTCCAAATAAGTCTGGGAAAGGTTACTTCAGACCGGACTTAAAAACAAAAATCGGTCCAGACCAAAACACTAGTTCCTATCCAAACGGTTAGTTCCCATAGTGCCTGTTCTATCAATATCCTCTTTCCGGAAGTTCACTAAGTAAAGGTATAGTTGTGAAAAGGTTGTCGAATATTATGTGATACGGAAAATTCTTATGGTCATTAGTTAAGCCATTAAGTAAAACAGTTAAAGCGCTTTTCCAAAACGTTTCACTAGATATCTTCATCGATAAATGTCTAAGAAAAAAGAAGAAACTAATTTTATATATGCATCTTCCTAGTGTTAACATTTGGATACACAAAAAGTAAGAACTAATATTTGCTTCTTTCAATTGAACAAAATTAATGAAATTTTTAAATAAGATAAAGAACAATAAGTTTTATCGCCAAATAAGTTTTATCGCCTTACCTTTGTGAATTCATCTCAAAAAAGAGATTTTAAATTTACAATGGCTTCTCTACTCTTTTCAAACTGAATTTGCATTCTTCTTTTTTTCTCCCTCTTCAACAGAAAAATATGTAGAATTTTTTTAATTTTATAACCTACGAAAATATTCCGATTTTTTACAACGAAATTCAAGATAATAGAAAATACATATTGCGTGTCTTTCTTGACGCGTTAGGAGAAAACGGGTTAATTTGTATGAATTTATATCATAAACAAAAGTGGACTTTGATATTTTATACGCTCGCCAACTACGTCTTATACCGCAATGAACAAGTTGAACACAACATTTTAATCGTGACTGTTCTTGATCCGTTTCAATCGTAGTTGAATAATTTTTATTTATTTTTTTCGATTAATTTTTTTACAATAAAAGTGTATACTTATACTGTATACTATACACTAAAAAACATGTAGAGATATAAAATAAAAACTCACCGGACAGTTGCGCATATAAATACATAAATTAACATTATAGTTTAAAATTACTGTCGAGTGACAAAATAACCTTATATAAATTCTATTTTTTCGTGAATAAAAATTGCCGATGTCATTAACTTGATGGCCGTCATATACTTGATTGAGAATGTCGGTAAAAAACGGATCAAGTGTCCTGTCCATTTCCACCCAGTTGAGGATAGCGATGTCGGGATTTTTATGTCGAGCGCCGAGTACCTCGCAGCAGCACCAATTATAATCGCTTTTAATTCTTCGACGTTGCGTTTGCGGTCAGTTTATGTGCGATGAAAGCTTTTACATTAATAAGCTTTATGTTTTTGGGGGGCGTTATTTTTTCGTTTGTATGCATCAAATATAATGTAAGCAGTTATTAATTTAGAACAGAGATTTTCCTGGTTGCACACGTTCAATTTAATAAACTGTTTTTAAAAATTAGTTGTCCCTGTCATTGATAGTGTCCGAGGTAAAGACGCCGCCCAAAAGGGGTAACATGGAGACGCCAAGATCCGTGACCTCTCCGTTCACAGCAGCTACGAGGGCCAACTCCTCGCCATCGAGAAAACTAAGAACGAGGCATTTAATGGCATTCGCGAGGAACTCCGCGTTTTTTCGTTGCTTCTCAACGAACATGTATGTGAGGAGGTTCAGGACTATTCCGTGGCTGAAAACCCTTCCAAGAACCAAGATTATGAGGACCCGGCACTGATCGTGTTTCTGATACCGTTGATGGTGGAACAGAGGATGATTTGAGCGAAGCAGAAGTAGAAGCGCACGAAGGTGTCCTTGTATGCCGTGAATTCCTCGAACTTTGTTGACGTCCAGCTCCTCCTTGGATGCAGATGAGGCAATTTCCCTCCTTGTTGAAGGAATACTGCGTGGGGCTCTTCCAGAGTTTAAAGTACTCTGAGGAGGGGAGTTTTTGAAGCATGTTTAGTGTCCGTTTATTTTCGAGGGACTCCGGGCCCACCGAAATTAAAATACTAAAAGAGTCGACCTTTATATATATATATATATATATATATATATATATATATATATATATATATATATATATATAATTATTTTATATTTAAGAGGTCTTAAGAACTAGCTTTTGTGACGAGAAGTCCATGGAAGTACTTACCCGGGTCGTACAGATGAATGAATATCCCATAAACACATCCATCCCAGAACGAGTCAGTCCCATAGATCAATCTGGATCCGCGAGTCCCGTTGAACATATTCATGAGCCGAGTCAGTGCTAGGAGCGACCACATTGATGAAGGAGCTCCCAAACGTCTCGTCTCCTCCTCCGATCATTGAGGAGGAGGATGAGACGAGACGGGGCAAATATAATGACTGGAATCATGCCACCCGTCCACTCCCATTCGAGAAATTTGATCCCAAGCAATGATGAATCAATGTAAACAATAACAATAATAAGAACAAGGCAGGAACACTCTGGATGACGAATACTTTTTTCCTTCTTCTTCTATAATAAGTACAATAATAGAGGTTTGTGAGGAATGTTAGCACGGGCCGTGTTGAAGTGTGGTTTCTCTTTGTTTCTAGCTCAGGTAGGAGATCAAAGTAACCGTACCCCTTTAAGGACTATTAAATTCAGTCGTTCCTCGAAAAGTCGCAACGGCCCGGATCAACTGCACGACCACCGCGATATATATGAGGGTCGCGATGTTGATATATATTGAAATTTAGAGAGATTTGACATCACCCGGCGTTTAAACCTACCGCCATTTTGCCTTGTTGTCGTACGTGCGTCTGAATACATGTACGCGGCCGGACCTTTTTTTTGGGCCGCCATCTTGCTTTTTCGAAGATTTACCAGTTCTCAACTGGTAAATGGTCAACTGGTAAGAACTGCGAGATGTCGAGGGGTGAAGTAGCGAGGGCCGACTGTACCTAAGACCTCAAAATATGGTATCATTAAATTTGGACTTCCCGAGATATTATAAACAAATATTTCCCCAAGTTTTTTAAAAATATGTTTGTGCTATTAAAGTGAAATTCTTAATGTTTCATATCTTAGTTATATGTAGGGGTTAATTTATGTTAATTTTTCATATCATGAAAATCTAATCAATTAACATGAATATGATCCATGATGAGAGGTGATTCAAAAAGTTGCGAAGAAAAATAATCTTATTAAAAAAGTAATTTAGTTCTAACAAGGTCAATAAAAATTACAAATATTATCCAAATGAATATTTATTTTCTACAAAACTATTTTTTTTTTAAATCCATCCTTTTTCTCAAGTTCTCTGGGTTATTTCGTTCACTATGTTCATAATCCCAATATATACATGTACATATACTCATAATTACCATATATATGTGTATTTTAAACATTGGACTATATTGGGGCAGCATAGCTAAGGTATAGTGCATTTTGTGATACAAGCAACAAATTTGGCACAAATTTACATTGACATATAGCGAACATTTTCAGATATTGAGCCACTCAGAATTCTCTCTTCATGTCCGCCATATTGGAATTCAAAATGACCGCCATTTAAAATCTACATTTGCGCTTATCTGTGGATCTAAAATTGCTATTGACTCGATTCTGGTGCCAAAATGTATGTTATAGGGGACAAGGAATCCAATGGTAACAATATGCGTAGCACATTTTTTACCACTGAGCCGCCATCTTGGATTTCAATATGGTTTGAATTGTAGTAGGGTCAAAGACGTGACGCTTACTTTTTCTGTCCGATGGAACTTTTTACCTAATATTAAACATAAAAATGAATAAAAAATATATAACATGTATGTCTAATACGTTCCTTCTACATGTGCCCACTCTTATTTTATTTATTTTCAGGTTAATCGTGCTGGATGTTCTTCTGAAGACAGTTCGATCACCATGTCCAAGCGGTTCACACTAGCTCATGCTGAGCGAACTTCAACAACTTCACAACACCTCACCACTACTGACTGGAGCTTATGCATCATATGTCAAGAGGACAAGATTGAGACATTGACCAAACCTGAACAATCTAAAAGAAAAGACATTGGTAGTGGATACAGTTCATTCGCAGAGAACTTGATAAAATTCAATGAACTTGAGAAAGCTTCCAGGATCCCTCCAATTGGAAAGACTTGATGATGGCCATGGCATTGAAGCTACCATGGTTGCACATGGGGCACAATATCACCATACGTGCAAGCTCTAGTACAACAACACCAAACTACAGAGAGCACAGAAGAGAGCACTCAAGAAAGAAGGTCAGAGCGATGAGGAACAGTCTTTATGCAAACGCACCAGGGCACATTCACGTTTGAGTAAAGAGAAAGTTCCAGAAACTTGTTTCTTCTGCGGACAACCTGCAGGAACTAATAGTCTTCGGAAGGCTGCAACATTTGAAATTGACAGACGGGTCCGTGCCTGTGCAAACCTTCTTGGTGATACAGAACTGCTTGGCCGTCTCAGTGGTGGTGACATGGTCGCGTTGGACGCCCAGTATCACCTGCAGTGCTTGATAGGACTTTACAACCGCGCAAGATCTCACCAATCAACAGGACTCAGGACTCAGACCAAGAGATATCAATGTCGGCAGTAGTTTTCGCTGAACTCGTCCTCTACATTGAAGAAACAAGACAAGATGAGGAGACAGCACCAGTATTTAGATTGGCCCATCTTGTCCACCTATATCAGTCGAGAATGGAGCAGCTTGAAGTGCAGCTCGATACAAGAGTCCACTCCACACGACTAAAACAGAGACTGCTATCTCAGTTTCCTGACATGCGAGCACAAACCAAGGGGAGAGACATATTGATGGCATTTGAAGAAGATCTGGGTGCTGCTCTTTACAAAGCTTGCGAACTGGAAAGTGATAGTGATGCAGTCCTACTTGCACGTGCTGCACACATTGTTCGCCGTCATATATTCGGAGAAGCCAAGCCCTTTACAGGATTCCCTCAAGGGTGTCAAGAAGAATCTGTTCCACCGTTGCAGGACCAGAAGTTGCTAGGGTGATCGAAGAATTCTAAGACGGGAACCAATACTGTAGACGACAAACAGCAGACACACCCCATCATGATCAGACTCCAAGCGTACAGGCCTCACTTTTGAGAGATGTCTCATCTCTTGTTGGTGTAATAGAGGAGATGGGGAACCCATTCGAGGAGGAGAGCTAGGATCTACTCATACTGGATCCAAAGGACATTGCAGGTCCTGCTGCCGTGGAGACCGTGATGAATGCCAAGAAGATTGGCCAAGAGCAGTTCGAGGCTTTCACCAGAGAGTGTCTGTTGGACAGAACAAAGGTAGTGGATGACCCGATACCTCGTAACAAGCTGAAGGTGTTCAGCACTTCAACTCCAAGAAGCAAGAGCAAAGGTCAGCAACAGCTCATCTCCGTCAAGAATGACCATGACCTCTTCACACGAATGTACATTGGCTGCCAAACAAGGGATGGAAACCTTGAGGAATTTTTTCGTCATGAGAACCAGGCATGTCCTCCTGCACTCTCCGATGGGGGAAACCTATTCACTGGTACCAAGAGTGATCTGATCACATGTTTGGAAGAAATATCCGATGCTAAGACAGAGACTCCTGTCACTACCTGTGTTGTACTTGATGGGGCAGCTATCGTCCAGATGCTGAAGCCGGCTGCATCAAAGACCTTTGAAGAGTACGCACATCAGATGTTCTTTCCATATATATCTACTAAGCTGCAAACAGTGTCACGCCTGGATCTGATATGGGATACCTACCTTGCTGATTCACTGAAAGGCAGTACACGTGCAAAGCGGGGACAAGGTGTGCGGAGACGTGTGGTGGCCGCCGCAGCCATACCAGGAAACTGGCAGAACTTCCTACGAGTGGACAGCAACAAGACCGAGCTGTTTAAGTTTCTCTCAACAGCTCTCTTGGAATGGTTTGACCAGGAGGACAAGCAACTCATCATTACTGATGGAGAGGCAGTGCTCAGCAAGCCACTACTACCAGATCTAACTTCACTCGACCCATGCAACCATGAAGAGGCTGACAGTCGGATGTTGCTGCATGCATCTCACGCAGCTAAGCACGGACACCATTCAATAGTAATCCGGACTGTAGACACCGATGTTGTGGTGCTGGCAGTGTCCGTGGTACAGGAATTGCAACCAGAAGACAAACTATGGCTGGCATTCGGAACAGGCCGAAGTTTCCGATACCTAGCAGCACATGAAATGGCAGCTGGACTGGGACCAGAGAAGGCTCGTGCATTGCCAATGTTCCATGCTCTAACTGGATGCGATACTGTGTCAAGCTTTGCTAGACATGGCAAGAAGACCGCATGGGCAGTCTGGACAGTACTGCCAGAATTAACTGAGGCGCTGATTCAGCTTTCTTCCGCACCAAGTGACATACCAAATGATGCAATGTGCATCATCGAGAGGTTTGTGATCCTGTTGTATGACCGAACCAGCAAATGCACGGATATTGACAAGGCCAGGCGGAAACTCTTCGCAAGGAAGAACAATGTGCAGCTGATCCCTCCGACGAAGGCAGCTTTAGAGGAACATGTCAAAAGGGCAGTATATCAAGGTGGACATGTGTGGGGTCAGATACTGCTGCCAGCACCAGAACTCCCACCACCAACCAACTGGGGTTGGTCAATGACTGGAGGACAATACACACCATTCTGGACCAGGCTACCTGAGGCAGCTCACACCTGCATCGAGCTGGTTTCTTGCAAGTGCCAGAAAGGGTGTGTGAGACGCTGCAAGTGCAAGAAGGCTGCCCTTAAGTGCACAGCCCTCTGTGTGTGTGAAGGGGATTGCACATGAAGAGGAGTCCACAACATTGATTTACTTGTGGCAGTGCTGAACTGGTTAACATGACACTGTTTATGTCCAAATACAAAGTATGTAAAATACATGATGATGAATGTTCATCTCTCATGACTTAAGTGAAGTACTGTAATAAAGATGTCATTTTGAAAATGGATATTGTCATGTATTGTTACCATTATATTCCTTGCCCCCCAAACATACATTTAGACACCAGAATCGAGTCAATAGCAGTATTAGACCCAAAGATAATCGAAAATGTAAATTTCAATCAACGGCCATTTTGAAATCCAATATGGCGGCTCATTGGTACAAAATATGCGATGCAGATTGTTTCCATTAGATTTCTTGCCCCCAAAAACATACATTTAGACACAAGAATCGAGTCAATAGCAGCATTAGACCCAAAGATAATTGAAAATATAGATTTCAGATGGCAGCCATTTTTAATTCCAATATGGCGGACATGAAGGGAGAATTCCGAGTGGCTCAATATCTGAAAATGTTTGCCATATATCAATGTACATTTGTGCCAAATTTTATGCTTGTATCACAAAATGCACAATCCTTTTGAAATTTTGAGCTAAACCGCCCCACTACTAGAAGCTTGTAATGAATAAATATATTTGACAAAGCAAATGAATCTCCGTGTTCCATACGAATAAGGGACATTCGTAGCCCAAATTTATATTTTTTTTCTCCATGACATAAGAAATTCTTCCTCATCGAGCATTTGCCTCTTAGCTTTAAGAAGGATCAATTTGGACGTTATTTCATCAAAGAAATTTATGTGGATGCAAGGTATGCATGACGTGCTTAAACTTTATAGTGCATAAGGCTTTTACTTCATATATCCCGAAACACGTTCTAAGTTTTTTCTTTAATTTTTAGAATAATTTTATCCGTTTACTAAAAAAGAACACAGCGTAAAATAAAAATACACTAAAAACATACAGATGACATAAAAAATCAAATCAAATCTGAACAGTTAAGTAATAAAAAACATCAACGAACATTTTAGTTCAAAATACTGTCCAGATAAAAACCATATATATAAAGCAACAATTGATAAAACTAATTTGTATTCAATACAAAACTGCGATGCATTCTTAAAATCCTCTTGATGTCATTCCAATAGAATTTTGAACTGTTTGGATAAAATTTAATGATGTCTCCGGCCCATTTCCATTTCGAAACTCATTCATTTCATAGACGTTAAGGAACTGAATTTCATAGGGTGCTGTGTGGGTTAACGACTGTGAAGAATCATTCCCTGGACAGAATGTATTAGAATCTGCCTCACAAAAACAATATCAGTTGAGCTCTGGTTTGGAGTATTTGTGTGGGTCATTTTTCCCAATAGAGCAACGGTGGAATAACAAAAAATACGAATAGAACCGGCATATTTTCGAGATTCTTGAAGGTATTCGTGAGGGTCGATAACAGAAGTTTTTAAATCCGAATTATGACGTATCCCCTCCCAAAGAAACCCGAAGGTTGTGGTATATTAAGAATATAATAAATATTTAATGAGGGTCTGTGAAGCAACGGCGGTTGTTTTAACCCATTTTTGCGGTGTGGCCACTGGCAGACTCCAAAGTTTCTGTATATATTGGGTTATTCGAAGGGGGTCCTTAATTGTCATCGAATATTAGTAAAATAACCATATTTGAAAATTGCATGGCTCCTTAATACTCTTGGAAGCCGTTTTAGTCAAATACATCTATTGTTGAGTTTGGAAAACACAATCATTTTTGCGTTCTTTTTAAATTATTAAAATAGTAAAAAATATGGTGTAGAGAGGTCTTCAATTATAATCATAATATGTCGTAATAATTACCGTTGAAGCGACAAGTTTTTTCTGGATGTTCTAATTTATACATTAGATATTTTGGGATGTCACTAGCTATTTTATCCCTTAGCTATTGTGGCATTAATTACTATGGTTATTAGCTCTTTTGGGATTAGCTATTATGGACTAGCTGTTTTGGCATTAGCTATTATTGTGTGCACCCTGACCACACAGGACAACAAATTTTGGTCAATCTCCCATGATTGAACGAACTGTAAATAATAAATAAAATGAAACCTTTTGAATCCAATTCTGGCCTTACTTTTTCTGTGGCACATCTACATTTTTTTTGATTTTGAGCTTTTTTGAAACAGTCATTTATGATGAGTACTATTGTAAATAGGATTCTTCGAAAGTATATTAAGTGTAGAAAAAAGTAAAGAATTTATATTTTTTAATGATAAAGCAAAGATTAAAATTGGCCATTCAAATTATTATCCTTCAATTTTAAGGTCCTGGTATGAACTCAAAACTCATGAAAAGTAGCTAAATTGGGGCAATTTCAAAATGATGCCTATAACTTCTTGGATTTTTAAAAAAGCTGCAAAAGAGACCAAATATCCATAATCGGGACTCTTGTAAGTAATGCTAAAGTAATACTTTATTAGCTAAATCATTTTAATGATATATATTAGCAAATTAATATTAAAGAAGAAGAGTTTTCTTAATGACAAATTTTTGATAGGTTTGGGGAATATTTACAATTGTTGCGGATTGTAATGATAAAACTAGAGGCATATATACACTCAGAGAGTGCAAACCTCCGCCGTCACGGAGTCCTTATGAACCTTCCGAGGCGGATTTTTCACGACTGGGGCGGCGTAGAGGGACGGGGGAGGATTCCCCTCGACGGAAATTCGGAGAGGAAGACGCTCCCGGCACCCGATTTTACAGCACAGCGACATCTATTGGCAGAGTAGGCTAACTTGAAATATTTATTAGTATTTAGCTCGTTTTGCATCTTAATTCTGCACTCAGAGATGCCAAAATTTAATTACTTGTTACTTTTGGCATTTCCAACAACTCCACAAAGTTTCATCCGAATCCGTTCAGTACTTTTTGAGTTATCCTGCTGACAAACCAACAAACAAACAAACCAACAAACTAACGCCAGTGAAAACAATATCTCCTTCGGCGGAGGTAAATATGACATAGTAGCGCGAAGGAGGAGGAGAAACTGTCGTTCAGTGATGAAGTAAAAGAGTGTGTTTATTAAGCTCTTGCCTGCTGCTTATATAGCCGCAGGCAATAGTACTTAAGATTAAGAACCTGCTGAGGTGTGAGATAAGAAGTGGTAGGTTGACCTGCTGTTACTAAGCAGGTCAATCCGCTACAACATCCCATTTTTTCTTCAGGTATTTCCATCGCAGTCTTTTTCAGCTATACTTTGCTTCTATATATATATCGAATGTAAAAATCGAATATGATATAGCCTAGAAAAATAACCATTTCAACCAAGTCATTTTTGGTATATCAAATACACAAATTGTAGCCTACATGATATTTATAATTTATACAGCATTAGATTTAACAACTTAAAAATGAGGTTTTCAATTCACATTTATTAAAAAAGCATCCACATTTATGAAAATTTAGACTTATTATAAACACACATCATCATTTATAAAAAATATTACAATAATGTCATAATGAAAAAATATTCGGCTATCATTGATAAATTAAAGGGTGTTAATATGGTGCACTGTATGTTGAAAATACAATTACATTCCCAAACGGGCCTGAATAAATGTAAAAAAAAATAATCTCTGAGCATCTAAAACCCTCTCTCTTCTTGGATTGCATTGTTATATTCCGCCGAAGGAGGTATTGTTTTCACTGGCGTTGGTTTGTTGGTTGGTTGGTTTGTTTGTCAGCAAGATAACTCAAAAAGTGCGGAACGGATTCAGATGAAACTTTGTGGAGTTGTTGAAAATGCCAAAAGAAACAAGTGATTAATTTTTGCATCTCTGAGTGCAGAATTAAGATTCAAAATGAACTAAATAATAATAAATATTTCAAGTTAGCCTACTCTGCCAATAGATGTCGCTGTGCTGTGAAATCGGGTGCCGGGAGCGTCTTCCTCTCGGAATTTCCGTCGAGGGGAACCTTCTCCGTCCTTCTACGCCGCCCCAGTCGTGAAAAATCCGCCTCGGAAGGCTCATAAGGACCCCGTGACGGCGGAGGTTTGCACTCTCTGAGTGTATATTTTTGATTGATATTGGTTAAGCAGACTTCAATATCTTTCTTTTGAGTCATATGATTTTCATATTTTATATTCCCTAACAACTCTTACAATGTGGAAATGCTGATATCATGCATGGGTGTTAAAATAACATTAAAGGATCACTTTTTACATGAATGCAAAGTAAAAAAGATTAATTTTTTATTTCACTTTAACACAAAAAACTATTTTATTTTTTAATGTGCATTTTTTCTATTTATACTAAAATAAGTGATTCCTACGATATTCATTTAAAAATAGGAATAAATTTCAAAAAAATACAGAGAATGTTTAGGGTGCATGTTCGACTCCCGAGAGAGAGATAATATTTATCCCCCTCATTGAAAAGTCAGTATGCGTATTCATATCCGAACAGATATAATTCCATAGAATCAAAGTTGACAAAACTTGCGACAAAATAAAAAATAAAATTGTGAAAAGCGCTCAATGGTTTTTTTAAATATCGATCTCAGCGCAAATATATCATTTATCAATCATGTTATTTATCAGATAATGGCAGGCGTCAACTAACTGATTAAATATTCATTGCACCAGTACATTTCCTGGTATTTTTTTCTTTCTCTTCCATACACGTATGCGATAGCATTATGTTCTGAATGCATAATACTCACGTAAATCCATGGAAATGTGATCATTCATATACACACCATTGCCTAATATTAAATTCAGTGAACGAGAATAAATAAAATTCATTCATTCTTGTTTTATATTATATATATATATCTATATATATATATATATATAATATATATATATATATATATATATATATATATATATATATATATATAATAGGGCTGTTTTATTTTTCAAATGTTTGAAATGTTAGCAACATTGTGGATTTTCTGTTTCTGGTGATAAAAGAAGACGACATACAAAGTTTGAACAAAATCGGTCAACATACGAGGTCGCACAACGAGGTCAAAGTTTTAAAAATTTAGTAAAAATAAAGTTTGCCGCAAATTTCTTCAAAATGGTGGACGTTACAGACTTCAATAATAATTATTAGTTTAAAGGAAATCTAATTTACTACCAGACGTATGTTTGATGTTTTTAATAAAACAAAGTTTTCAGTAAAAACAAGAAAAAATGGAGTGTGTATTGTTAGCAATTTCATATAGTGTATCAATTAACTTCACTCGCTGTAGAAGATGACTTGTTTTCAGAGTAAAATAGTACTTTTAAGTTTAGTAAATATAATCTAAATACCTCATGATTGCATTCTATCAATTCAGAATTCAGTACAATCTGAGTTACATCATATGATTCTTGTCTGAGTAACCATTTGATTATGAAAAATAAATAATTTTCAGATTCTGGATATTCAACATAAATCTAAAAATTTTACATTTTTCATAAAGCGTCCTACCACTATTGTAAGAGACTTTTTTGACCAGTATTTTTTAATGGAACATATTATTAAAAACTATTTTCGGGGTGGTGGCCATCCTGGATTTCAAGATGGCCGCCATGTAAGATCAGTGTCCTGCTATATTTTGGCTTCCAAGCAACTTAAAAGGTCATCTAATGACATGAAATGTTTGGTCAGTATGAGCTTCCAGGGCATACCACTGGAAAGAACACAGGAACGTACACATCCCCCCTGTTCCTCAAAAAACTGATATGACATTGTGTGTTCATTGAATGGGAGTCAATTCTGGCCTTGGAAGCATAGACT
>CP045900.1:19973414-19995869 GCA_013387185.1 Caligus rogercresseyi | reverse complement strand
AAAGTTGATGTAGACAATGGGGCAATGTTCAATCTTGAATTCATTGCGCAAGTTTATCCTGACTACATATAATTGCCAATTTGTTGAGAATATACCAATAGATTTAGTGTAGCGTCAGTGTCTCGTTTGTTCCAGATTGTATATTCAAACTTGACATTCGCTTTCATATTTTGAATATGCAGATAAATTGAGCTCTTGTTTAACTTTTTTTCGTTTATCCGTAGAAGAACAGATTTATAATTTATTGCAAATGTATATATATATTTGTTATACGTTTATGATTTACATCCTGTATATATGTTAAATAAAGAAGCCTTCAACGATTTACTGAGAGCAATTTATTGTAGGTTCCTTATCATAGGCAAGGACTTCCAGTCTCTTCATGGTCACATTTAATTATCGTTAATTACTTAATTTTTGTCGAAAATATTGTTATTAACCCAAAATTCATCTGGGATATGTGTAAAATATTTGGCGAATATTTTGTTTATATTTCTATAATTTTTCTTGTCAATATTTCATGATAAAAGAAATTCAATAAGTCACTTGACTAAAGACTCCTAACAACAACAACAAAAAAAAAGTTATTCGTTATTCTGACTTTTCAATATAATATATATGTTTATTGTTTGTACGCAGGAAGGCTCGAACACCTGTAATGACGAAGATTAGAAATAAGGTTTTACAGTTTAACATTGAAGTGTAAAACAGATTGAAGATTATTATATTCAGTCCAAGAGGATAGTGACTCTAAAAAATAAATAAGATTACTTGCTTTGGTACCCCTAATGTCAAATTTAGCCTTCTTTTTATTTAAAAAAAAATTGAGCCCCAAATCGGGTGCCATTCATATCAAAAGAGAAGATTTTCTTACTTCTTAGAAGGTCATGCAACTTTTAAAAAAGAGCATGGAATCAGGTTTATTGAGTACTTACTATCTTTCCCCCCCTTTTTAGCACTGGGATTTTGAAGGCCTTTTCTGAGGTTGGAGAGACAATTGTAGGATTACCTCATTGAAATCATTTGACATAGTTTCACTTGTGCCTCAGTAGTTAAATATGTACATGTATATTTATAGCCGTCAACAACTGAAATGTTATAGTACATATACCCAAATTAATTTTCTTTTTCTCATACATGCGTTAGGTTGTTTTATTTAGATAATAATGGTGCTGGAGATTAACCTACCTGAGTATATGTATGTGTTACATAACGGAGAGCGCTCATTGGGTCGTCTTGGGCCTGCTGGGAGTGCTTTGTCTCCTCTTTGTCAGGCACAAAAAGGCTTGAGAGCACACACAAAAACACTATTAATTCATCTTAGTAAATTTATAGAGCTCAGTAAGCTCATCGAACGTGTCATGTGTGCTTCTAATAATAAATAAATATCATGCCTCAATGTAATTAAGTGGTCATTATTTGTGTGTGTGTGTTTTCCCCTTATCAAGAAACTTGACCTAAGAAGGAAAGGATTAACGCAAGTAAATAAAAATGCATTTTTGTTTCTTTGTAGATACATCCAGGTAGACCTCTGTGTGTGTGTCAACCTTTGTTTGTTGAGCTAGGCTTTTTAAAGAGCCATTGCAGTGGAGAGAAAGGGAGGGGACGGGGAAAAGAGCGGGAAAAAGCAGCAAACAAATTAAAAAACGAGTGGGGGAAAATAGAAGCATTCCCATGAAGGTCTACTATGGACTCTGCCAAAAGCGCAGCTTCCTCTAATTTTTTGCAACAGACACAAAATAAGGGATTAGTTGCTCTAAACTTCTTTCACAGCTCACTACTGTATTAGGCCAACATTTTCTTTGTGCATGTTTTTGTGAACTGTTGAGCATATTCTTACATACTCTTGAGTAGTGAGTCGAGTGTTTTTTTTGTAGGGTGAGTGGAGAAAATACTCGAAAGATGAAAAAGGTAAGAAGAAACGAAAATAAAACCTGCTTCCTTGGCGGCAGTCTTCTTCTTCTCCATATTTTTCGATCTCTCTCTCTCACTCTCCATTGTGTGTTGATTACGTAAAAAGGAAGGGCCAGGTTAAAATGCGTAGAACTTTTCCCTTCTTCGCGCCTTATGTTTATTCCGTAGGAATGATGATGCCTCATGTCACTGATACATAACTTAATCGAAGGTCAAATATACTCATATGTATACATAATTATTCATAGAGACAATGCGAATTGTTTCCTTAAGCCATTTGACTGATTTTGTGGCTCCGAGAAGTGTTTATAGAGTCATTTAAACCTTCTGTTATCTTTGTTTTCCCACAATCTTTGTTTTTCTGCTTCAAATAACCAAGAAAACACTTGATTAATGGAAATACAACAGCTTCCAAAGGACAACCGGTGACTTGAGGATTTTCTAATATTATAACACGTAAAAAACATGATTGTATTTGAATTGGACTCTTTGTATAACGTAATTCAATTTCTACTTAATACAACAATAAAAATAAAAATAATAGTGTTTTGCTAGCTGTTTTAAAAGAAGTAGGTGTTCAGCTCTCAATGGTGAGACCCTAGGATCAACTCCCGAGAAAGGAAGGTCATTTTCAAGCAATCTTTATGAAAGATTATAGTTAATTGCTATAATGCTTATTCAAATCCTCATACTGCAATTGCATAGAACCAAATATGTAAAGAAATATCAATTTAACTCGGAGACTTCTGAAGGCTTGAAGATTTCCTTTAGATAAGGACTATTCGTAACCCCTGTTGTGAAATGACTTTGACGCTCCTTCTTTAAATAGTTTATATATAATAGTTTCAGATGTGTCAGTTAACTTTTTGTTGTGGTTTACAATAAAAATACATACAACAATTCACTCAAGTAAAAACACGACTACAAAACGGAGTATATTGTTTTTTAAAGTTAATACATTTATTTTACTATAGGTAGTTACTTACATAGCACTTAGGTATATAAATATCCCAGCAAATAACTTTAATCTAATAAGAGTTTATAAAATAATAGGGTGTTTTTTCTCCTTATTTAATGGCATTGCTTGACCTTGGCGCTCATTGGCAGCATGATTAAGGAACATATACTCTTTAATATAGTAGATTCTTCTGCATTAGATTTTATATCTATTATTTCGGTGTCGTTTAAAGCATCTTTTTCCGCCTCTAATTCCCAATTCTCTAATTACACCTAAAGTTCCTTTTGGCTATGAAATACTATCAATCCAATGTCATTTGGTTCTTTTAATTACACATTGGGATTTTTATTGTATATACTTGTGTTAGCTGCCACCTTTTTTAGATGGCAGCCGCCCAAATTTCCACAGCAACAAAAATATATCTTAAACCTTCTATATAGCGACCACGTATCTATATCTGAATGACCACTATATACTGTATATAAGATTTTAAAGTATGTTTTGAGACATTGGACGTAAAAAAAAATGTCGGTGTTGATCGAAGCATTTTTCTAGCTATTACATAAGTCTCCGTGCTTTAAATTTTTCTTGTTTGTCATGAATCGATCTTATTATTTGCTTGAAGTTTGCATTGGGATTTATATTATGTAAATACGACTACATGTGCTATTCATTTGTTTTGTTTTAGATTGATACTTCCAATCCCACATCCAGAGGCATTTGTGGATCTTATCTGCGTCCCCTATCTACACCACCCATAGCTCTTCTTCCCGCCTTGCCATGCCACCTCCCCCAGGCTGTGACGAGGATGACGAAACACTGAGTCTCCTGGCTAACCAGGACTCGCCAGGACTCTCCTCTGGCGGCCCATACCGGCCACTCTTCTCTAGCAATATGGAGGAAAGCCTTCCAGAGGGCAACGCGGAAAAGACTTTTTATACCGTCTGCACGAACTCCTCTGGAGCCGGTCTCCCTTCCTCGGACGACGAAGTCATCGATGCCGTCAATGACATCCTCACAGATATTAACAACGACATTCTCAATCGCTCAGAGGAGAGAGAAGAATGTAATGAAAATGCATCCCGGAACACCACCGCTAATAATCATAATAATAAATCTACGGACGCAAGGAGTGTTCTTCCAAAAGGTGCGTCAGGGAAATCGGGATCTCTTGTGGTGGACGTTCACATCGATCCTAACGGGCCCAATTCCTCGCCTGAAGAAGATTCGACCTCTGAACCCGAAATGCATCCTCATCACTCTTCTCTTTCATCCTCGTCAGCCTCCTCAAATCCTCTTCCGGAGCAGTCTCCGGGAAGCGCCCTCAAAGCATGCTGTGAATCGCTTTCAGCGATGCTACTCAGACAGCTCGCACTCTAGTCCAAAGGGTCTACGGGTAAGCTCCCTATGACTCAGTATACTTTCCTTCTTATATACATAATATGAACATGTTGTTCACTTTTTAAATCGATGATATTGATCTTTTGTTTGTTTAATTGTTCACTTTTTAAGACACTATACTAACAAGTTGCATTCTAATTCAAAAAGTCGACGATTAAGCTCATGCCCCCTTATACTTTACTTATTATGACCTCCTCAATGAGATTTATCAATACTGACCCTTCCCTCAATGGAGGATTCGAACCTGCGCCCTGAACATAGAGAGTCGACTCTTTTTTTAAGATACTTTAGAGATAGAGAAATTGTGTTCTTTTTCTTACAATGTGATTGGTTGAAAGAAAAGGAGAAGGAATGTAAAAAAAACACTTGACAATTTGCTATCACTTCACTCACGACTGTTGAAGAATGAACATCAATTCATCCTTAAAATACTAATATTCAATTCTTCATGGGCCTAATTCCATGACGTCATTATCGAATCTTATGAATGAACTCCTCCTATTCCATCTATGAATATTAATTGAATAAGAAAACTGCTAATACTTAGTTTATTACCTCCGCCGAAGGAGGTATTGTTTTCACTGGCGTTGGTTGTTAGGTTTGTTTGTCAGCAGGAGTAACTCAAAAAGTACGGAACGGATTCGGATGAAACTTTGTGGAGTTGTTGGAAATGCCAAAAGGAACAAGTGATTAAATTTTGGCATCTCTGAGTGCAGAATTAAGATGCAAAATGAGCTAAATACTAATAAATATTTCAAGTTAGCCTACTCTGCCAATAGATGTCGCTGTGCTGTGAAATCGGGTGCTGGGAGCGTCTTCCTCTCAAAATTTCCGTCGAGGGAACCCTCCCCCGTCCCTTACGCCGCCCCAGTCGTGAAACATCCGCCTCGGAAGGCTCATAAGGACCCCGTGACGGCGGAGGTTTGCACTCTTTGAGTGTATATATGCCTCTAGTTTTTCTTGCATCATATCTGTGTATAAATAGATATTCCCTCTAACGTTTGAGCCAAGAAAAAATAAAGAAATACAATGCTACCAAATGATAAAAATAATGTTTATTGATGATTTTGTGAGAGCAATCCTTTTTCTATTCCTATTTATGGATATAAAATTTAAATCATATATACTAAGGATTCCATAGGTTTTATGAACTAACTGTAAACCTATCAGACATATTTATATCCAGAAGGATAACATTTCATCCAACCAAATAAGGGTACAAAGGCATCATGTAATCATTAAGGTCAAACATCAACGCTGATATCAATCTATGATCAAAAGCATTTTCAGAAATGCATTCCCATAATAGCAACAAATGAAATTAATTGAAATGATCTAATTATCAAAGAGATATGATAATTATCTATGAAATTCAAAGTACAGTCGGCCCCTTCCCATGCCTGGAAAGGGAAAAATATATATCCAAATTGGAACAGAATATATTTAAATTAGTAAAACGAAGTATGCCAGAACGTAAAAAAGACTGTTGTTAGTGTTCATTATTAGTATAAAAAGTGTTGACGCTGTTTTCCACACTTTTGCCAAGGTCTCTATGAAACGTAAACATGTATTAATTCATATACTGTTGAAAATACTGTTTTACTTAAATAAATGGAATACGATGGTAAAAAAAGCCGTTTCAACTTTATATAAGGATTTGGTGTACTAAAAATATTATCAATAGTGTAGCACTAAATATTTTAACTTAACACTTTTGTTTTTAGATTTTATAATACTCTCAATTATTTTCATGATAAAATTCTATTCACTCCATGGAGATAAAAGATATAGAGAGCTTATTCCCTTCATCTGTATTTTTGTGTCCAATATAAACAAAGTAATTTGTACAACGTCATTGTAAGCTGATCATAGAGATAGAATTTATCTCTATGATCAGCTTACGATGACGTAGTATAAATTACTTTGTTTATATTGGATACATGTTTCTCTGCTATGAAGGGAATCAGCTCTCTATATCTTTATATCTCTATGATTCACTTTGAGGAATCCGATATAAAAGCTTGCATGTTAAAATAACAAATGACTTACATCATGGAGATCGGACGTCGTTATTATATTTTTCATTGAGAATGACGAACTGCTGATGCCCGGCCGGCCGGTTAGCTCCCTTATTTTTTAATCATTGAAACTATAAAAAATGACTGACAGACAATATAACTGCTGTTGAACTTAGTTGCCCGGCAGGCCGGACGTAGCCAACCATTGTACCCCTATATCCTTTTATATATAATGAAACACAGAAATGAAAGTTTAACATAGAAAATAGAATCCTTACAAAAATACTTATTTGTATTCAATAAGAACGATGAACTTTATGTTAATTTTTTAATTTACTTTTGAGTCTGACATTTAAAAGTTTGTTTATGATTGGCGTCGCTGATGATGCCAAAAACAGAGGAACTCGTTCTGGATAACAAAATATCTTGAATACGATTGTATAAGGAGCTAACACGTTATCTCAAGCAAAGCAAGGTGGTAAACAAAGAATGTTTGTCCTAATGGATCAAAACAAACTTCTCCAAAACGGGTTTATCTATGATTAATTTTTAAAACGATAAAAATTATAATGAACTAATGAATCAAAAGATATTGAAATCATATGATAACGAAATATAAGTTTAATGCAATTCTTTTATAAGATTTGATGAGAAAAAGAAGATAAGGTAGATGATATTGCAATAAAGTTGAACGAAGCTAAACATAGAAGCTGTTTTTTCAAAGTTATTTTATTTAACAAACTTATAAAATTATTCCGTCGCAATATAAATTTGTTAAAAAATGCTTGTAAAATATTTTTAGGTTAATAAGTCACATTTTGTTTTGCAAAATGATTAGTGAACTTATTAAAACAACGCACTAGTTATCTGAATTACTATAAATATATTATTTCGCTACTAGCATTATCGAGTAAGCCAGTGTAAAACGTTAATATGACTGATACTAATTAGCCTGTTGTTTCATATCTATTACCTCCGCCGAAGGAGGTATTGTTTTCACTGTTGTTTGTTGGTTTGTTGTTTGTTTGTCAGCAGGATAACTCAAAAAGTACTGAACGGATTCGGATGAAATTTTGTGGAGTTGTTGAAATGCCAAAAGGAACAAGTGATTAAATTTTGGCATCTCTGAGTGCAGAATTAAATGCAAAATGAGCTAAATACTAATAAATATTTCAAGTTAGCCTACTCTGCCAATAGATGTCGCTGTGCTGTGAAATCGGGTGCGGGAGCGTCTTCCTCTCGGAATTTCCGTCGAGGGAACCCTCCCCGTCCCTCTACGCCGCCCCAGTCGTGAAAAATCCGCCTCGGAAGGCTCATAAGGACCCCGTGACGGCGGAGGCTTGCACTCTCTGAGTGTATATATGCCTCTAGTTACCTCCGCCGAAGGAGGTATTGTTTTCACTGGCGTTGTTGGTTTGTTGGTTTTGTCAGCAGGATAACTCAAAAAGTACTGAACGGATTCGGATGAAATTTTGTGGAGCTGTTGGAAATGCCAAAGCCAGAAGTGATTAAATTTGGTATCTCTGAGTGCAGAATTAAGATGCAAAATGAGCTAAATAATAATAAATTCTTTCAAGTTAGCCTACTCTGCCAATAGATGTCGCTGTGCTGTGAAATCGGGTGCCGGGAGCGCTTCCTTCGGAATTTCCGTCGAGGGGAACCCTCCCCCGTCCCTCTACCCTCCCCAGTCGTGAAAAATCCGCCTCGAAGTTTCATAGGACCCCGTGACGGCGGAGGTTTGCACTCTCTGAGTGTATATATGCCTCTAGTTTTAAATTGCATTTAAAGATGATGGGATTGTTTGTGGTGTTGGATTTGTTCTAATAAATTCCCGTTGAAAATACGACTCAAATGCGACTGTATATTTGCGATGTTCCTTCGTAATTATGTATTTTTTAAGCTGTGAGGCATATAACCTGGAGAAAAAATATAATTTGAAAAACACTTTGCAACACCAAAACCATGAGTGAAGCATTTGAAGTCACCATGTTTATGGAAAAATATGCCCCTATACAGTCTATAGCAGACAGTAGTGTTTTTTTATATTTCATTCATTTTTTTAATTTAAGGTTGTTGTTTTTTCTTCAGAAAACCTTTTTGCTTTTAGTTATATATTTACATTTTAATATTAGTTTTAATTCATATAACCACAGTGCATTACTTATTTAAAATTCCTGAGATCCCAGACTAGCCAAAGTGCTAGAATGTTTATTAGGGAAAATATAGACGATTGCAAGCATTGCAAACTGATTGATTAAGCTGTTTCATAAGTTTAGTGGAGCTTTTATGTGGAAATGATAAATTAATTAGAATATGGACTCTTTTACTAATTAAAGGCCTCATAAAGGTTTAGTTTCTTAAATGATTCAGTTAGGTTTCATCATTTTGGACTCTGACAATTTTTATGCATCTCTTATAAAAATAGAATATATTAAAGTACCTACTTTTTTATTACAAAACTGTTTATGGTGTTTCATTTTTAATTTTAAAAACAGTTGTGGATTATCAGATTTGATTGTGGAAGGTAATTTATACATATTAATAGATTAATACATATAACTTAGGCTAAGGTGCTATATGTTTTAAAGGATGTGACACAATAATTATAGATTTAAAATGCTGCAAGATTCCATTGACGTGTCTTCAGATTAATATATACAAGTAGGAGAGCTTGTGATTATAACAACGACATTATAATGTCTAAAGTAGGGGTCGGCAACCCAAAATGTTGAAAGAGCCATAACGGACCCAAAAAATGTGTCTGGAGCGGCAAAAAAATAATTCCTTAAATAACCTTCATACGGTCCTATATACCTTTCCTATCCCTCTTTTTCTCCATTTTTAACGTTTTTAGAAAAGCTCCTAGGAGTCACAAAGGCAGCTCTAAAGAGCCGCATGAGACTCTTTAGAGCCGCGGGTTGCCGACTCCTGGTCTAAAGGAATGCAATAGCTCACTGGGTTAAGGTAAAGCGTTAAAGTAAAGTAGCGCATGCAAGGAAAAGTAAACAAAAAAAAATGGCCAAATTTTGTAATTTCCTTTAACGTTAGATGTCGTTGTCCATGAAATTACGTCACAATCCTATTTAAAACCGGTTTAAAGGGATTAAATTTGATGATTTGAAATATATCAAATAACTACAAGATAAAAAACGTCTCCAAATATAAATAATAAAAGGACTTTGTTATTATTTTCAAAGAGCTCTAGCATAAAAGCGCCCTTACGGACTTAAGAAGAACTAATATAAGTCCAATTTTTTAGGGAAAAAAGGAAGAATTTTATGTTATGCATGCGCTACTTTACTTTAACGCTTTAGGTTAAGGCATCTTCAACTCTCAATGTTGAGGGCGGTGGTTCGAATCCCGAGAATGAAAGGGAATATTTTGGTCAACCTCATTGATGATAAGATTATTGACTCCATAGACTAATTTACACGCTTCAATGCATATTTATATCCAGTCGGATACTACAATTCATTCGAACCAATTGGTCAAAACAATTATTTTATTGATATATGTATGCATATTAACGATTCTTCATGATGAATAGCGTGATTTATTTATGACATGGCATTATAGCAGTTACACTTTGTCAAAATAAATTACACTTTTTATCCCTTCAAAATAGGTTTTAAAAGCAAGTTTTTTATTGTTTTCTATGCATGACCAAAATAATCAATAATAAAGTGTTTTCATCGGTACCTCAAAAGAAGGAAAGCGAGTGAAATGTCACCTCTGACGTTCAGTACTACTTTCCCTATATCTGTATTTGCAAAGCATTTTAGAGCTAAGCAGGTTAAAGCGATAATTATCTTTCTTTTTTTATTAGTAATACGTTAGTCAGTGGCTAATATTCTCATAGTTTCTAATTAAAATAGACAAATATATATTGTCAATTATTATAAATGAAAAAACATATTCGAGCTGTTCGTTTTAAATATATTAGATTGCATCCATTCTAACATCTTACTGTTTTCTTATATAAAAAATTAAAAAAATTGTCTGGAGCGGACTAAAAATAAATTCCTTAAATAACTCTATTGAAGCGATTCAATTATATAACATAAAATACCCTAAATGTTTATTAATTTTCCAGATTCACATGTTTTCCTTATTTGAAAAAACTTAAGATTAACCATAATTTTGTTTCCTTACACGTTATATATTTGATTGTAAAGTATTTAATTTATGAGGCTGAGTAGCCTTAATTTTTTATAATGAAGTGTTCATTATTTAATAATGTGTATTAACATTTATCAAAACAAATGTTACACCTATATATGAATATAATTGTTCAATTTTTCTAATAGACAAATGTGCACATAATTTGATATATTTTGGTTTTAATGAAAAAAGGCTGGTGTTTTAAAGCTGATGGCAAATATTAAAGACTAATTTAGGCTATTATGACAAATCAACTCAAGAATTATAACTACTTTTCAAGTTATAACTTTTAATACCACAATTATAATAACATATTAAAAAAGAACTAAACTGATTATGTAATGATTCTATAAAGGCTTTACGGAAAATTTATAAGTCCGTATAAAAATAATTTTATAAGTCGTTTCTCATGTGAATCATCACGTAGCAATTCAGTGTTTTGATTACGAAGAAGTATTAAACAGGATATTTTTCCATGAATAATATAATTGCATCGCAATAAAGTAAATACATTAAATAATTCGAATACTTTTGAGTATTTTTTTTGGTTTATAACCTTAGTTATGTTGCCAATAATAAATATGGGGCAGACATAAGTTAGCCAAATCTAAATTAAGGACTCATATGTTTTTTGCCTATTTGATTCGAATGAATTGCAGAGGCCGACTGTATATAGATAAGCAATATAGCGTGTAAATTAGGATCTTATCATTATTTAACATTGGTTAAAATGGATCTTCCCATCTCTGAAGGAGTTTAACCTTAATATTGGGGGTCGTGCAAAATTTCACGAGCTAATTTGCTCCGAGAAACATTTTTACATGTTTTATTGTATTTGTAATCTTTGAGTTTTACTTAGATATTGTTTTATCCAATTTGGAATCGGAAGATGTATCCGATGCTTGTTATCGTAAATGAAACGAAGCGTTTTTTGTTTCTCCTTTTAACTGACAAAAATATAATTGTTTGTTATTCATATCTCATCTATCCTTCCAAACCCTCAGAAATAGTGGCAACACAATTTTAATTCATAGATTGTTGAGGCACTGCAACAGAGACAGAAGTTAGGGAAAAAGAGAAAAGTAAACACAAATAGTGGATGTCGTCATTAGTTGTTTCACATTTTTTTAATATTATTTGTTGAAGAAAACATAACTATTGTTATGGCTACTTTTACTTAGGAATATATAAATAATAAATTTAAAAAAATGCTTTTGATAGCATCACTAAATGTTTCATTCACTAATTGTTGATCTTTTCGTATAAACTTAAGGATACTCTATACCGTATATGTGACGTCACTCTCCATATATCACTCTCTCTTAAGTTCTGTATGTCGCTGTCCTTCCGCCAAACAGCGGACAGCACACAACTACTCTTGATAATTAGCGCCATCAGTCGTGACTTTGGCACTCTATATTCTCTATGAGTTGCTGACTTTGATATTACTCTTCCCTCTCCTCTTATTGGGTATCCAGTTGTTATAAAGGTCGATGATGCACTATCTTTTCATTAAGAATGTAAAATAAAAATACATGGAATATCCTTATTTTATTCGATGGCAGTGTCATTCAGCAACTGTTTTGGCGGCAATATTTCAAAGCAATAAAAGTGATCTTCCTTTTCCCGCTTTTTTTATTCCTTAAGAACAAACTTGGAATTAACTCCTTCATTAACTATGTACCTTTATTGCTGGTTCTAGGGGAAATACACCAAGTGGATAAAGGCTCAGGAGAACGCAGATAAGATTGAGACTATTTACGACGGCTCCGCCTCTGGCGGTTCGAGTTGTAAGAAGAGCAACAGCAGCTCCGTTCCATCCTCCGTGTCTCCCCCTTCCTCCAATTGCACTAAGGCAACAATCCCTCTTCTTCTTCTTCACTGGGACATCCCCCTCCTTTGAGGATCCTCCAGGTGGATTCCCACATCGCTACCGGCATTTCTCGGAGTCTGCACACGAGAGATTTAACCTCCAGGAAGAGCTTTTTCAATTCAAACAGAATTTCCATTATCACTACTCTCGGAATCGAGGACTTCGGCCATATGAAAATGGAATGGAGCAAAAGCGCAAAAGGTAATTTTGTTTGTGCAATAAAAAGGATGTTTCTCATAAGAGACGATATTAAGCTACATCCATTCAGATTATAAACTATTTTTATATCGATAGTGGTTCAATATATAAATAATTTCCATCCCTTTTATCTTTCTCAGCGACCCTGTCAAGATTGAGAGTGTAAAGTTTGATCTCTTTGGTGAGGAGAGCTCCAATCCTGAGGAGGACGTATTGGAGGATGCCTCCCTGGGATGCTCAAAGTCCCTCTTGGGCGATTCCGAGGACGTGGGGGCTTTGAGGAGCAGCGCTTCGGACTCCAGCGCCTCCCTTCGCCCATCCGTCCATCATGGCCTCTACCTCCCGTCCTCCACGGCCTCTCTCCCTGCCGCAGCAGCCTCACCTTCTTGCATGGGCACACTACAGTCAGACTCAAGCAGCGTGGACGAGGAAGACTTTCCCCGGACCCGACTCCCACCGCCCTTTCCCTCTGTACTCGTGGAGACCGGGAGCTGCCTATCAAACTCATCCTCCACGGCCTCACTTCCAGCTTGCAGGATCTGCCAACTACCATCCATGGAACCTAATAATCAACTCATCTCACCCTGCCGATGCCTAGGATCCATTCGATACGTTCATAATAACTGTCTACTGGTAAGAAGAAACGAAGTCCAAAAATATACATTCCTTTTCTGCTTTAATCGATTATGAAGGCTGTTGTCAATATGATCTGGTTCTTTTGCTTTTTTTATCCTACTGGAAGAATAACTTATCATACCTATAATATATATATATATAGCTCCATCACCATATGGCCCTTTTTGCCCCACAATCGCCAATATTGTTCTGTGGATGTCTAATTCAATATCATCTTCAATCAAATTAGGGAAATCAATGTAAATAAAATGCTATAGCCTCAAAACGTCTTTTGATAATATTACAATAATTTCAAAACAGCAACAAACATGTATTAATAAGGCATTATGTCATATAAAATATATATTTATACCAGAGTATATATATTTAGATGCAGTAACAGATATCACTTTACTTTTTGGACATGGCCTTAAATTAAATAGATGTAATACAGTACAGATTTTACTTTATGATATATTAATCTTGACATGATTCTAATAGTATCATATTAGGTAGGACAGATCGCATACATTCAGATTGATTACTTCATAATAAATTATATTAACATATTAAGGTGTTAATTTGTCCCTAATAATAGAAAGGAAAAAACTACTTTTAGGCATACATATTATAAGCAACAATTGTCCGACCTATCTTTAAAAAAATGAATTTGGCCATTCCTTATCGTTGATGGTGCATTATTGCTACATGTTCCCTCAAAATAGTTATAAATGAATTATGATAATATCCTTGTTTATCAGGCCTTTGAAGTAGCTTGATAAAAAATTGAGGACAATTTGACGTTATCTATTGATCTTCTAATTACAAACAACACGTCGTCAAAAATTTGTATTATGACATATAAAAGACTGCGCAATAATATAAGCTGATTGAGGATTCCTAAATAGGTTAAGCCAAAAGTTAAATGTCCTCTATTATTCATTTACGTTTGTTATACATAATAGCATACATTAATCGATTTATGCACTACTATTTTAGAGAAACATGATATCACAAGAGTGTGGCACGCATTATATTCCTTACCTAAAAGTTTGTTCATAAAAAGAGGAGGGGTATATATATATATATATATTATCTATATATATATATATATATATATATATATATATATATATAAAGAATTATTAGCCATCATTATGATAGCTCATATGTTTCGTCCAAGTGTGTCAGGTAAATTTACCTCATGTCAATATTGAAGAGTTGTTTTGTGTTTTGTAACTGGACTCAGGCGAAGGAAGGAGATTTTGTTAATTGATGAGTCTATAAAGACTGAATCATTAAGGACTCTGGAACTTTTTCTAGAGTCTGATTAGTAGGATGAAAAGTAGTCTGAATAATTATAATGGCCCTTGTATGAAATATGACAGTATGTCTCTCGTGCTGTTCGGTGTGAACCTACACAACTCAAATATTAAAATATTATCTTTAAGAACACAAAATTGTTTTTTTACGATTCCTTTAAATGGATTCCTCCAATATTGTTGTTTATTACTAAATTTAAAAAAACATCGAGTTACGCATAGAGAAAAAATGGATATATATATATATATATATATATATATATTGCACCATCCACGCCGATAAATGTATCCTCACTCAGCATATCAGACGTTCGATAAGACATTTACCAACTGAAAAACTATGTTTTTCTAGTAATAGCCCTAAGCATCCTTATGAATCACATATCCATATTGACCATGTTTCATATCTGCTGCCAGCAAATATATATATATATATATATATATATACAGACTTGCTGACGTTTGCGAAAAATTGTCGTTCACCAAAAGTTGTCGTTCATCGTTTTTTTAAATTGAATCGTTGGTCGTTCATCGTTCGTCCTTCTGAAAAAGACGACGTTTTTTTAGAAAGGAAATTTTTCTCGCCATTCTCAAATGAGTGATGGGTCTTTTTAAGAAAGGAAATTTTTCCCCTTGAAAATGAAAATCTTTGTCTTTTTTTTTTGGCGCCAAAAACTAACCACAAGGAATTTTCCTTATCGTTCGTCAAAACTTTGTTGTTCATCGTTTGCGAACGACAAAACAAATGAAGGATAAATCAACAGGTTATATAGGATATATGAAGAGCGTTATAATATATACTTTCACAATATATACATTCAGAAACCAGATTCGTTTTCTGGACTATAGGCCATAAACACTTCATATCAACATGCCCTTCATTATGAAAATGAAGGATACGAAAAAGTTATATATACTATACATATTCAATTTACAAAATACAACCTTGTTAAGGACATAGGAACAAGTAGCAACTATTTACGATACTTCAATTGAAACAATTCAAAAGCACAATATAATCTTGTTACCCTTCAAATTCAACTTTTTATAACTCAATTTTGAGTCGATAATATTTTTTGTTGTTGTATAAATAAAAGTATACATAACTCTATAAGACATCTCTTCAAAAGTTATTATTGTTTTATAATGCAGTTTTTATAACATTTAAATAAAACAAAAACTTAATTCTATATAAATCTAATGCATAAGAAAGCACATGAATAAGCATTAGAATTGAAAAAAAATCATAAGAACACAAAGTACTTATAATACATTGGAAAGTATTACCGATTCTGCCTAGGATCACGGAACCTCTGCGGCCTACCTTAAACAAATAATCATTTTAAATAACTTGTTTAGGTCCTAGGCAATTTAGGGCATTGTAAACTTTAGTTGTTCTTACAAACCGCTTATTTTGATCATATTAGTGGGCAGTTAATAGATGAGGTTCACCTCCTATGCAACTGTATAACTGAGTCTCTCTTATTTATCTATGTTCTTGCTTATCAACAATATATGTATATGCATATTATAATTCACCAACACCCAATTTTAGGCAAGCAAACACATGCTATGATATATATTTTTTGGCAACTGTTTGTAAAAAAGAAGAAGAAAAGGCGTTTGTGTGCTTCCCTTAGACTGCAGGGGAAACAGCTAGGGAGACGCGAGGAAAATGAAAACTCGTCGTGGGACATAATATATTTATATACATATATTATATGTCTTTGTTTTCATGCTAATATGCTGTCATACATCTACAAAATCAGAGAGTACAAAGAAACACAAGAGGAATATTTAACCCAGGGATGAGCAAACTTTTTGACTTGCGGGCCTAAATGTCAGCGCGCCATCTATTGGTGAAACCGCGGTATTGTATGGACAAGACATAAGGAACGATTTGAGAAGCATTATTATATTAGTATTTACTGGAAAGTTCGGCGGCCGGATTAAATATCTAACGGGCGATACGGCCCGTGGGCCTTAGTTTGCCCATGTCTGATCTAACCTGTGATTTCATCATACGTTTATTTTTATATTAAGTAGATGTTTTTGATACAAAGTACTTTTTTAACAATGATTATATACAAATTCATATAGAGTCAAACCTGTCTGTATTCGTACGGGTGACCACATTAGCAGGTGACTGTTAACATAGGTACGACTGTATTATATAACAACAGGTTTTTTTGGTGTACTAAAATATGTATACAGCGTTCATGTTTCTCAATTCCATAATCCTTATTATAAAGACTTTGTATGCAAGGGCAAAATCATATGGTTTTAAATATTGACATTAATTTATATTGACTTAACTTAAGACAACAAAAAAAAAGACAGCACTCTAAGGTAAAAAAAAGACAGCACTCTTTTGTAAAAAAAAGGAGGGAGGATCCCAAAATAAATTATTTTCCCCCTCTTTTGGAAAAAATCGTGAGGCTCTAGTGATGTGGAGTCTAAATTTACACATTGAACAACGCAGTTCATTTCACAGAGGAATGTGATAATGGCCAGAGCATTATTATTTACTAGGTGGTCTCCTGAATTAACAAAATCATGTATTAACAATCGCCTTGGTTTTTTTTGCCTTTATGGTTCGATAGAATTGCATCCGAATGGATATATATATATATAAGTATTACAGCATTAGAATTAGTCTATTGAACCCAGGATCTTATCAATGAGATAGACCAAAAATACCATCCCCTCTCGGGATTCGAATTTGGTCCCCCAACATTGGAAGTTGAAACACGCCTGTACGCACACGGCTATCCCTTATGTTGACTGACTAAACAAGACAAGTGTATTGAGATGGGTTTTCGTTGTTGAAAAACTAGTCAAACAAGATGCAACAAGGGCGTGGAAGGCGAATTAAATTGATTTGCTCTCTTCAATTATCATAAGTAAGGGATGAGGAGTGTGATGATGCACCGTCTAATTATTTAATTTAGTCATTTGCCAACTCTCTTTGTTAATTTTCTCCATGAAGAATTGTTGATGGGCGAATGTATAAATAATGAAATTATTGCATGGATGAATAATACTAAAGAGTGTTCAATTGAGTCATCAAACATATTTGCTTATAATGATGCACTTAGTTATTTCAATTTAGAATCCTTGATATCACCTTGATATATGATTAAAGACTAATCTCAATATTATACTCAAGACTATGACGTCGATCAATAATGCTATTCAATGTGCAGATTCATTGCTTCAACAGTTCAAATCCATTGATTAATTCTTATAAATTTGATATTAAAATTAAAATTGATATTAAATTTTATATAACTATTTTTCAACGCTGAGTTATATTTTCTGTAGAATAATTGTATTTAACTTCCGAATAAATAGTTGATTTTTAAAGGTTATAGACCTTTTTGCAATTTTTAATGAACATAAGTGAATTGAAACTAATTACTGACACTAATGAAATATTTGAGTTTGGGCTTTCGAGCTCAAAAAACGTAATTGCAGAACATTTATCTTCGGACAAGCTATTGAAGCAGAAGACCTGAAATCCATTCGCATACAAACAGCAGCAATTCTGTATATGGCGCTCCCTATTAGGATTCTAGAGGATTCAAGCTGGGGATTAGCGGGTGACATCCTTCGGTACTTTCCCTATCTGAAGTTTTTACTACGTTTTTTAAAGAATTTCTTTTTTAAATAAAATGCTATTTTGATTGCCATTTGATTTTAACTTTTTTGGTATTGTGCATATTCCTTTGTGGTATTCTTGGAAGCTGGAGTTTTAAATGTTTTCTATTGATTTTTTTCAGAATAAAAATCTTAAGCTTTAATGTTCAATTTTATAATGTATATAATATATATTCATTTCTGTTACATTTGATAAATTCTGATTAGTTATTCTTTTAAAATGAACATTTAAGGTTTCTTATACAAAATAATCATAGCCCGACTACAATGGCTTTCATATGGGATATATATATATATATATATATATATATATATATATATATATATATATATATATATATAGATATATATATATATATATATATAATACAAATGTATAGGATTCATATTTTTTTTTCATGTTTTCCATCCTTATCTCATATATTTGATTTAGTAATGTGCCTCTTGTGCTTTGCAAATGAACATGTATAAATTAACTTGAAATGCCAGTCATCGACCATCACTCAATCAAATTGATACATTATATAATGCCCAAGATTTCACTTTGTTTGCTAGTGAGCCTCATGTTTATATTTAAACTCATAAACATTTCTATTCAATTCATCAATATCCTTTCATCAAAACAATACTATTATATACAAAATTATGTAACATAAATCGTTTACCTCAATATATTTTGTCCTTCCCACAGAAATGGCTTGAGGTTTCTAGTAAGCGAAGAAATGGAACCGCCTCCTGTGAGCTATGTCAGTATCAGTATTTGCGACATAAAAAATTCGTTGTAAGTAATGTATTTTTATAATTATCATCACACGTCTTTACGATTTCTTCTTTTCATATATATCTTTAGATCAGTCACTGGAGGTTTCCAGAGTGTTCCTTCCGGGACAAAATCCTACATCTATTCTTCATCATATCCGTTGCCTAATGATACCTGCGCGGCAGTTACTATACTATGCTTTAAGGAGGTATGTTGTTGCTTTTTCATAGATATATCCTTTGGCAGCGCTCCTGTGCCGCTTTGGAAAAGGCATATTTTGTTGACTGAATCGCACAGTCTTGTCGTTTTGACTCAATGATTTCAAAAAAGAGAATTACATCCTTCTTTCCATTAACAAAAAAAAATGGTTTTAGAGCCTGATTCGAGATCACCAGGGAACTGAAATAATCAGTTTGCTGAGCAGCTCCAATATGCAATATGTTGTATATTGATTGTCATGCCAATATTGATGTGCTTCGTTTTTTAAAATAGGACCGAGGCCTTATCGCAAGGCAAATTCAAACCCGGGGAATTGACGTCAACCGAAATGATCACCCTATCCTGTGGGGTACTGTTCTTCTTTGCGTTCTTTATAGCCATGTACGTGGAGGTCAAAGCCAAGAATACCGTCTACCAACTTAATGCAAATTCTTCTACATGAATCATGAGTGGTAAGCAGAAAGACAATCAAAAAACTCCCGTGTTATTTTCGTAACAGGACTACAACCCCCAGACAATCACCCCCGGGCATTTACCCCCGTTGCTAATATTTCTTATCCCTTAAGTCCACTTATGAAGTTAAATATGTTTTTTTTTGTATTAGTAGGGGTAGGAGGTATGGCATGATTTTGGGGTCATATCTTCAAATTATGCATTGTACCATTTTTTTTGGACCATTATGGTAAAAATAAGAAGAATCCAAAAAAAAAATTAATTTTATGCATTTTTGGCGGTTTGCCGCCCAAAAAACCACAAAAAACGATATTTGGGCCCTGAGATACCTCTGAAAATCCAATATTGATCACTTAAGGCCGGTTTTCTGGTCCCAGGCAACCCCCAATTGCTATGAATGGTTATGAATACTTAAGGGGAGTATGGTAAATCATTGTTCCATCAGTTTTGGGGTGTTTGGAGTCCTTCAGGGCATAAAATTACCCAAAAATGGCCAAAAATTACCGAAAATTTGCCCCAAATCTGTATTATCCCGCTATTGAGTACTCTGGCGGTCTCGAGACATTCCCAATGGCTATGAATGGATGCATATAGTTTAAACCAGCATATCAAAGCATTATTCCAGTATTTTATGGGTTTTGGGGGTCCTCCAGGGCATAAAAAGGGCCAAAATAAGCCTAATTTTACCATAAACAGACTGATAGGACTCATTGTATAGGACCTTAGAAGTTCTCCAGTACTGCCTGAAGCTCTGAAGCAAGATGAGTTGGGTGAAGTAAATAAAATCAAGTTCTCAGCATATTTTAATAAGACATCTGTGGACAAAATGTAATAATCTACAATATATTAGAAAAATATATACTCTTAAACTTTGAAAATAGTTCCCATTTCACTTGAGGGTTGCAAAAACAGCAGATAATACGTTGAGTTTAAGTTTTAGTAAAAGCTGAGGAGAAATGCTACACAGTCTAAGAAGTGTTTTTAATGAAAGTAAGACACTACTATGTACAATCCATCACTAGTGTGTCAACATAGGTGTGGTTCCTCAAGGTAAAAGTCATGTTCCGTTGTTTCGATACATCCCAATCACCATCAATGACACATTGAATAATCGATTCTGGTCGAAGTGTTGCTCTGTCAGGTTTTGATGGATGCTTCCATATCAAGTTAGAACTTTTGTCCACACGCTGTAAGAAATCCATGTTGTATGTTCCACTGCATTCCTCAGTACAAACTGCAAGGTACCAAGTGTTCACATCACCTTCAGATACGAGAGTGATATACATCATGCCGACTGATATACGCTCTTCATCTTCATCTCCTGTTGGCTGATTTGTTTCGCACGATGGCAGAAGTTTAAGAACATCTTTGTTGGAGGGGAGATTGACGTAACCAGACATAGGATCATTTCCAGACAGAAGGGCACAGAAGTTCAGCAGTTGATCATCGGAACTGATATTGTTGACCCTGAACAGATCTGGCTGTTGGATTACATCAGCTTTGTGGGTGTCGCGGTAGTAAGACAACTCTGTGCGCAAAATCTTCTCAGCAGTATCACTCCTTTCCTGGAGGATCTTATTCCTCCTGTCTCATCATTTACCTCATCTTCTACATCCATCATGTATTGCAGCTCCATTTTTGCATTAGCTGTAGCTTCAGCTCTTTGCTCTTCCTCCTGCTGCTCCTCAATGGCAAACTCAGTATCAATTTCTTTGCTCAGACTTCCAATACGTGTTGCCTGTTGGTCGATGTAGAATTCTCTCTCGTCTCCTGTCAGCTTGTCCATATTGCACCCAATATCGAAAAGTCCATTAATCAGGGATTTCTGCTTCTTTGACCACGATATTGATTTTCGACTCCACTCACGATTAAGTTGCCGGACACTCTTTTTCAGCATAACTTCACCCTTATGTTTTGGCTTTCTGCGAGTGGCTTCTATGTACACATTATTCTGATAATGTTTGATTATGGTCTCCACTTTTTTGGTTATCGGTGTGCGTGTGATCAGGTGTTTTTTACCAAATGATTTGATCCAAACATTGATTAGTGCCGTGACGTATGCCTGAATACAATTTTCATCCCTCCAGAATTCGGTTTTGACACTACATTGTATATGGAGATCGCGACATCGTAAATAGTGGGAAGTTTGTCCCCCAACACGAAGATGATTCTCTCACCCATGTTCATCATTGATGCTGCTCTTCTTCACTGATTACACCCTGAAAAGGAAATAAAAGCTCATTAGCTCAAAAGGTCATTATCAAGTGTATATATCATTTTGGCTGACAAAGCTAGATAAAAAAATCACACATAATGGCAATAAATTGAATTACTAAGAAATAATGTGAATTTTTTTATCAAGGCCTGTTCTAAAAAAGGATACTGATCAGCTCAAATAAGTCCCACATGTCTTACTCACATTTAAAAAAGACCAATTTTAACATATTTTTTAACAATAGTGATAAATTTTTCACATATTCAAGAGCCCTGCACTCAAACACAAGAAATTTCACGTCGATTTTGGGCTCGGGGGGCCAAAAAATGGTTTTTTGGCGGCAAATTTTTGGCCATTTTTGGGTAATTTTATGCCCTGAAGGACTCCAAACACCCCAAAACTGATGGAACAATGATTTACCATACTCCCCTTAAGTATTCATAACCATTCATAGCAATTGGGGGTTGCCTGGGACCAGAAAACCGGCCTTAAGTGATCAATATTTGATTTTCAGAGGTATCTCAGGGCCCAAATATCGTTTTTGTGGTTTTTTGGGCGGCAAACCGCCAAAAATGCATAAAATTAAATTTTTTTTTGGATTCTTCTTATTTTTACCATAATGGTCCAAAAAAAATGGTACAATGCATATTTTGAAGATATGACCCCATACCTCCTACCCCTATTATTA
>CP045900.1:19946497-19973314 GCA_013387185.1 Caligus rogercresseyi | reverse complement strand
AGCCGACAGCACACAACTACTCTTGATTATTAGCGCCATCAGTCGTGACTTTGACACTCTATATTCTCTATGAGATGCTGACTTTGATATTACTCTTCCCTCTCCTCTTATTGGGTATCCAGTGGTTATAAAGGTCGATGATGCACTATCTTTTCATTAAGAATGTAAAATAAAAATACATGGAATATCCTTATTTTATTCGATGGCAGTGTCATTCAGTAACTGTTTTGGCCGGCAATATTTCAAAGCAATAAAAGTGATCTTCCTTTTCCCGCTTTTTATTCCTTAAGAACAAACTTGGAATTAACTCCTTCATTAACTATGTACCTTTATTACTGGTTCTAGAGGGAAATACTCCAAGTGGATAAAGGCTCAGGAGAACGCAGATAAGATTGAGACTATTTACGACGGCTCCGCTCTGGCGGTTCGAGTTGTAAGAAGAGCAACAGCAGCTCCGTTCCATCCTCCGTGTCTCCCCTTCCTCCAATTGCACTAAGAGCAACAATCCCTCTTCTTCTTCTTCACTGGGACATCCCCCTCCTTTGAGGATCCTCAGGTGGATTCCCCACATCGCTACCGGCATTTCTCGGAGTCTGCACACGAGAGATTTAACCTCAGGAAGAGCTTTTTCAATTCAAACAGAATTTCCATTATCACTACTCTCGCGATACTTCTCGGAATCGAGGACTTCGGCCATATGAAAATGGAATGGAGCAAAGCGCAAAAGGTAATTTTGTTTGTGCAATAAAAAGATGTTTCTCATAAGAGACGATATCAAGCTACATCCATTCAGATTATAAACTATTTTTATATCGATAGTGGTTCAATATATAAATAATTTCCATCCCTTTTTATCTTCTCAGCGACCCGGTCAAGATTGAGAGTGTAAAGTTTGATCTCTTGGTGAGGAGAGCTCCAATCCTGAGGAGGACGTATTGGAGGATGCCTCCTGGGATGCTCAAAGTCCTCTTGGGCGATTCCGAGGACGTGGGGGCTTTGAGGAGCAGCGCTTCGGACTCCAGCGCCTCCCTTCGCCCATCCGTCCATCATGGCCTCTACCCCCGTCCTCCACGGCCTCTCTCCCTGCCGCGCCGCAGCAGCCTCACCTTCTTGCATGGGCACACTACAGTCAGACTCAAGCAGCGTGGACGAGGAAGACTTTCCCCGGACCCGACTCCCACCGCCCTTTCCCTCTGTACTCGTGGAGACCGGGGAGCTGCCTATCAAACTATCCTCCACGGCCTCACTTCCAGCTTGCAGGATCTGCCAACTACCATCCATGGAACCTTAATCAACTCATCTCACCCTGCCGATGCCTAGGATCCATTCGATACGTTCATAATAACTGTCTACTGGTAAGAAGAAACGAAGTCCAAAATATACTTCCTTTCTGCTTTAATCGATTATGAAGGCTGTTGTCAATATGATCTGGTTCTTTTGCTTTTTTTATCCTACTGAAGAATAACTTATATACCTATTAAATATATATATATATGCTCCATCCCATATGGCCCTTTTGCCCCACAATCGCCATATTGTTCTGTGGATGTCTAATTCAATATCATCTTCAATCAAATTAGGGAAATCAATGTAAATAAATGCTATAGCCTCAAAACGTCTTTTGATAATATTACATAATTTCAAAACAGCACAAACATGTATTAATAAGGCATTATGTCATATAAAATATATATTATACCAGAGTATATATATTAGATGCAGTAACAAGATATCACTTTACTTTTTGGACATGGCCTTAAATTAAATAGATGTAATACAGTACAGATTTTACTTTATGATATATTAATCTTGACATGATTCCTAATAGTATCATATTAGGTAGGACAGATCGCATACATTCAGATTGATTACTTCATAATAATTATATTAACATATTAGGTGTAATTTGTCCCTAATAATAGAAAGGAAAAAACTACTTTTAGGCATACATATTATAAGCAACAATTGTCCGACCTATCTTTAAAAAAATGATTTGTCCATTCCTTATCGTTGATGGTGCATTATTGCTACATGTTCCCTCAAAATAGTTATAAATGAATTATGATAATATCCTTGTTTATCAGGCCTTTGAAGTAGCTTGATCAAAAATTGAGGAAAATTTGACGTTATCTATTGATCTTCTAATTACAAACAACATTCCCTCGTCGTCAAAAACTTTGTATTATGACATATAAAGACTGCGCAATAATATAAGCTGATTGAGGATTCCTAAATAGGTTAAGCCAAAAGTTAAATGTCCTCTTTATTCATTTACGTTTGTTATACATAATAGCATACATTAATCGATTTTATGCACTACTATTTTAGAGAAACATGATATCACAAGAGTGTGGCACGCATTATATTCAATACCAAAAAGTTTGTTCATAAAAAAAGGAGGGTTCTAAGATATATATATATATATATATATATAATATATATATATATATATATATATTATATGTTGTATATATATACAGAATTATTAGCCCATCATTATGAAGCTCATATGTTTCGTCCAAGTTGTGTCAGGTAAATTTACTCATGTCAATATTGAAAGAGTTGTGTTTTGTAACTGGGACTCAGGTGAAGGAAGGAGATTTTGTTAATTGATGAGTCTATAAAGACTGAATCATTAAGGACTCTGGAACTTTTTCTAGAGTCTGATTAGTAGGATGAAAAGTAGTCTGAATAATTATAATGGCCCTTGTATGAAATATGACAGTAGTCTCTCGTGGCTGTTAAGGTGTGAACCTACACAACTCAAATATTAAAAATATTATCTTTAAGAACACACAAAATGTTTTTTACGAATCCTTTAAATGGACTCCTCCAATATTGTTTATTACTATAATTTAAAAGAAACATCTAGTTACTCATAGAGAAAAAATGAATATATTTGTGTGTGTATATATATATATATTCAGATAGATGAACAGGGTAACAGTTCACTACTCAGGAAGAAAAGTGCACATCAGTATAAAAACTGGAGCTCTATATAATAATATAAAGAAATCACGTTGATAAAGTATTTTTCACAACACTGTGTTTCATGGTTATATTTAACCAATCTTCAGGTTCAAAATACAATATAATGATATTTTATATCATTATATTTGTATTTGAACCTGAAGATTGGTTAAATATAACCATGAAACACAGTGTTGTGAAAAATACTTTATCAACGTGATTTCTTTATATTTATTATATATATATATATATATATATATATTGTTGCATCATCCATGCCGATAAATGGATCCTCACTCAGCATGTCAGACGTTCGATAAGACATTTACCAACTGGAAAACTATGTTTTTTCTAGTAACAGCCCTAAAAGGCATCCTTATTAATCACATATCCATATTTGACCATGTTTAATATCTGCTGCCAGCAATATATATATATATATATATATATCAGACTTGCTGACGATCGCGAAAAATTGTCGTTCATCGTTTTTTTTATTTGAATCGTTCGTTGTTCATCGTTCGTCAACTGAAAAAAGTTGACGACGTTTTTAGAAAGGATTTTTTTGTTGTTGTTGTGGAATGTGGGTTTGTTGATTTACGGAGTTTAAACGACTTTTATTATGCGTTGTATTGGATGAAAGTGTGTAATAATGAATGAAAACTTAGATAACGGAGTAAGACATAAAAAGTAAAGTATGTAACTATCAATAATTTAGTTTATATACTTTTCTATGCATTTCTAGGAAATTCAATTTCAATATTAATGCTCTCCTGAAAAATATTTTTGTATGTTTTTTTCACAAAATATAATTTTCTTTCTTCTTGGAAAACGTTATAGAAATTAAAATATGACGATTTTTTTGCTCATTGGTATTAATAATTATTGATGCAATATGTATCTTGAAGTGTTTTATTTAAGATTAAATAATGAAGGCTTTTTTTGTATTTCAAATACAATTAACTAAAACGTTAATCTAAACATTTATAAAAATAATATAGTAGGGATTAACATGAAACAGGCAAATATTAAAAGGGTTTAATCAATTATACAAAAGGAGATAATAATAAAAGAAAAATTAGAGGAGATGGCCCGAAAGTTTTGTATATTTTTAAAACTGTTCTTTAAACTGCATGTTTTCTTAGAACAATCTTCTAACGATTCAAAGTTACTTATTTTAAAACTTAAAAATGATGTTAATTTAACATTGATTAACATTGAATAAAGATATAAATTGTTGCTATATATAGATTTTTTTTGGTTAAGATGTTTATTTATTAGCTAAAATCCATACAGTGTAAAAACATAAAGAATACACTAGAAAGTAGGATATAAAAAAACAATTTTAGACAGTTACGTTAACAACAAACATTATAATTCAAAATTACTGTTTAAAGATAAATCCATAATATAAAATGGACTTATTAAAAATTATAAATATATGTGTGTGTGTGTGTTTATATATATATATATATATGCATATATGAAGAATGTTATAATATATACTTTCACAATATATACATTCAGAAACCAGATTCGTTTCTGGACTATAGGCCATAAACACTTCATAATCAACATGCCCCTCATTATTGAAAATGAAGGATACGAAAAAGTTATATATACTATTACATATTCAATTACAAAATACAAACTTGTTAAGGACATAGGAACAAGTAGCAACTATTTACGATACTTCAATTTGAAACAATTCAAAAGCACAATATAATACTTCAAATCCAACTTTTTATAAACTCAATTTGAGTCGTTAATATTTTTTTGTTGTATAAATAAAAGTATACATAACTCTATAAGACATCTCTTCAAAAGTTATTATTGTTTTAATGCAGTTTTTAAAATTAAATAAAACAAAAAACTTAATTCTATATAAATCTAATGCAAAGAAAGCACATGAATAAGCATTAGAATTGGAAAAAAAAATCAGAAGAACACAAAGCTCATATAATAACATTTGGAAAGTATACCGATTCCGCCTAGGATCACGGAACCTCTGCGGTCTACCCTTAAACAAATAATCATTTGAATAACTTGTTTAGGTCACTAGGCAATTTAGGGCATTGTAAACTTTAGTTTGTTTCTTACAAAAGCTTTTTTGATCATATGTGACGATCTGGCAAAATGAGTCACAGTGACCCAAAATTCAAAATTGATGTTTTGGTATCATTGAAAGAAAAAAAACCATGATTAAAATGATATCTTGGTCAAAGCTGTATCTTAAATGGTGTTGTCAAGTTACATTCGTTTGAATTATGGTATCACAGCATCATTTCTAATTGAAAAACCGAGAAAATCGCATTTAAAGTTTTTCGTCAGTTTTTTGTTGATATCTTTAAACAATACATAGAATCCAAAGAGATGCACCCACTATTCAACACAGAAATGTAATACAGACATTGGATACTTGGGAAATGTATTAAATCAGACTTTAGCTTCAAAATTTTCAAAAATATTTATTAATACTTTACATTATAATACGGTCAATAGATTTGTAATATTTGAGAGTTTCAACTCGTCATAAATAACCATTTAAGTACATTTCACAATTACTAACACAAGAAACTTAGGATATTAATTTTGAACATATTTCTTTCATATGAGACCAAAAAAGAAAAAATGATATTTTGACGTGTTTTGACATAATCGGCCGTGTCTGAATAAATAGAACGCCGACTTCCGACTCATTCCGGCAGATCGGGTCACATATTAGTGGGCAGTTAATAGATGAGGTTCACACTCCTATGCAACTGTATAACTGAGTCTCTCTTATTTATCTATGTTCTTGCTTATCAACAATATATATGTATATGCATATTATATCACCAACACCCAATTTTAGGCAAGCAAACACATGCTATGATATATATTTTTTTGGCAACTGTTTGTAAAAAAGAAGAAGAAAAGGCGTTGTGTGCTTCCCTTAGACTGCAGGGGAAACAGCTAGGGAGACGCGAGGAAAATGAAAACTCGTCGTGGGACATAATATATTTATATACATCTATTATATGTCTTTGTTTCCATGCTAATATGCTGTCATACATCAACAAAATCCAGAGAGTACAAAGAAATACAAGAGGAATATCTAATCCAGGGATGAGCAAACTTTTTGACTGCGGGCCTAAATGTCAGCGCGCCATCTATTGGTGAAACGCGGTATTGTATGGACAAGACATAATGAACGATTTGAGAAGCATTGTTATATTATTATTTACTGGAAAAGTTCGGCGGGCCGGATTAAATTATCTAACGGGCCGTATACGGCCGTGGGCCTTAGTTTGCCCATGTCTGATCTAACCTGTGATTTCATCATAACGTTTATTTTTATATTAAAGTAGATGTTTTTAATACAAAGTACTTTTATCAAACATGATTATATACAAATTTCATATAGAGTCAAACCTGTCTGTATTCGTACGGGTGACCGCATTAGATAGGTGACTGTTAACATAGGTACGACTGTATTATATAACAACAGTTTTTTTGTTGTACTAAAATATGTATACAGCGTTCATGTTTCTCAATTCCATAATCCTTATTATAAAGACTTTGTATGCAAGGGCAAAATCATATGGGTTTTAAATATTGACATAATTTATATTGACTTACTTAAGACAACAAAAAAAAGACAGCACTCTAAGGTAAAAAAAAGACAGCACTCTTTTGTAAAAAAAAAGGAGGGGGGGATCCCAAAATAAATTATTTTCCCCCTCTTTTGTGGAAAATCGTGAGGCTCTAGTGATGTGGAGTCTAAATTTACACATTGAACAACGCAGTTCATTTCACAGAGGAATGTGATAATGGCCAGAGCATTATTATTTACTAGGTGGTCTCCTGAATTAACAAAATCATGTATTAACAATCACCTTGGGTTTTTTTGCCTTTATGGTTCGATAGAATTGCATCCGACTGGATATATATATATATATATATATATATATATATATATAGTATTACAGCATTAGAATTAGTCTATTGAACCCAGGATCTTATCATGAGATAGACCAAAAATGACCATCCCCTCTCGGGATTCGAATCTGGTCCCCCAACATTGGAAGTTGAACACGCCTGTACGCACACGGCTATCCCTTATGTTGACTGACTAAACAAGACAAGTGTATTGAGATGGGTTTTCGTTGTTGAAAAATAGTCAAACAAGATGCAACAAGGGCGTGGAAGGCGAATTAAATTGATTTGCTCTCTTCAATTATCATAAGTAAGGGATGAGGAGTGTGATGATGCACCGTCTAATTATTTAATTTAGTCATTTGCCAACTCTCTTTGTTAATTTTCTCCATGAAGGAATTGTTGATGGGCGAATGTATAAATAATGAAATTATTGCATGGATGAATAATACTAAAGAGTGTTCAATTGAGTCATCAAACATATTTGCTTATAATGATGCACTTAGTTATTTCAATTTAGAATCCTTGATATCACCTTGATATATGATAAAGAAATAATACTCAAGACTAATCTCATATATTAATGTGGACTTTCTAGACCGAATATATTTATCTCCCTATGACGTCGATCAATAATGCTTTTGATTCAAGCAGTTTCTCTGTGCAGGGATTCATGATGCTTCAGACAGGAATTCAAATCCATTGATTAATTCTTATAAATTTGATTTAAAATTAAAATTTGATATTAAAATTTTATATAACTTTCCTTATTTTTCAACGCTGAGTTATATTTTCTGTAGAATAATTGTATTTAACTGCCGAATAAAAGTTGATTTTAAAGGTTATAGACCTTTTTGCAATTTTTAATGAACATAAGTGAATTGAAACTAATTACTGACTGATACTACTAATGAAATATTTGAGTTTGGGCTTTCGAGCTCAAAAAACGTAATTGCAGAACATTTATCTTCGGACAAGCTATTGAAGCAGAAGACCTGAAATCCATTCGCATACAAACAGCAGCAATTCTGTATATGGCGCTCCCTATTAGGATTCTAGAGGATTCAAGCTGGGGATTAGCGGGTGACATCCTTCGGTACTTTCCCTATCTGAAGTTTTTACTACGTTTTTTAAAGAATTTCTTTTTTAAATAAAATGCTATTTTGATTGCCATTTGATTTTAACTTTTTTGGTATTGTGCATATTCCTTTGTGGTATTCTTGGAAGCTGGAGTTTAAATGTTTTCTATTGATTTTTTTCAGAATAAAAATCTTAAGCTTTAATGTTCAATTTATATATGTATATAATATATATTCATTTCTGTTACATTTGATAAATTCTGATTAGTTATTCTTTTAAAATGAACATTTAAGGTTTCTTATACAAAATAATCATAGCCCGACTACAATGGCTTTCAATGGGATATATATATATATATATATATATATATATATATATATATATATATATATATATATATATATATATATAATATATAATATATATTCATATTTTTTTTTCATGTTTTCCATCCTTATCTCATATATTTGATTTAGTAATGTGCCTCTTGTGCTTTGCAAATGAACATGTATAAATTAACTTGAAATGCCAGTCATCGACCATCACTCAATCAAATTGATACATTATATAATGCCCAAGATTTCACTTTGTTTGCTAGTGAGCCTCATTGTTTATATTTAAACTCATAAACATTTCTATTCAATTCATCAATATCCTTTCATCAAAACAATACTATTATATACAAAATTATGTAACATAAATCGTTTACCTCAATATATTTTGTCCTTCCCACAGAAATGGCTTGAGGTTCTAGTAAGCGAAGAAATGGAACCGCCTCCTGTGAGCTATGTCAGTATCAGTATTTGCGACATAAAAAATTCGTTGTAAGTAATGTATTTTTATAATTATCATCACACGTCTTTACGATTTCTTCTTTTCAATATATATCTTTAGATCAGTCACTGGAGGTTTCCAGAGTGTTCCTTCCGGGACAAAATCCTACATCTATTCTTCATCATATCCGTTTGCCTAATGATAACCTGCGCGGCAGTTACTATACTATGCTTTAAGGAGGTATGTTGTTGCTTTTCATAGATATATCCTTTGGCAGCGCTCCTGTGCCGCTTTGGAAAAGGCATATTTTGTTGACTGAATCGCACAGTCTTGTCGTTTTGACTCAATGATTTCAAAAAAGAGAATTACATCCTTCTTTCCATTAACAAAAAAAAATGGTTTTAGAGCCTGATTCGAGATCACCAGGGAACTGAAATAATCAGTTTGCTGAGCAGCTCCAATATGCAATATGTTGTATATTGTCATGCCAATATTGATGTGCTTCGTTTTTTAAATAGGACCGAGGTCCTTATCGCAAGGCAAATTCAAACCCGGGGAATTGACGTCAACCGAAATGATCACCCTATCCTGTGGGGTACTGTTCTTCTTTGCGTTCTTTATAGCCATGTACGTGGAGGTCAAAGCCAAGAATACCGTCTACCAACTTATATGCAAATTCTTCTACATGAATCATGAGTGGTAAGCAGAAAGACAATCAAAAAACTCCCGTGTTATTTTTCGTAACAGGACTACCACCCCCCAGACAATCACCCCCGGGCATTTACCCCCGTTGCTAATATTTCTTATCCCTTAAAGTCCACTTATGAAGTTAAATATGTTTTTTTTTGTATTAGTGTTTGAAAACTATGTTCCTAATATCGGGCATATGTTTTATCTGGCCGATATTAGGAACATAGTTTTCAAACACTAATACAAAAGAAAACATAGTAACTTCATGAGTGAACTTAAAGGGATAATACATTTTTGTAACGGGGGGGTAAATGCCGGGGAGTGCTAGTCCGAGGGTGCTAGTTCTAAATTCGTTATTCTTATTAATATTAACCCCTCCTTTTTTCATTTGGTTTAGGTCTGTCGAGGAGTACGATAGACGTCGTGATCTGCTGTGTTCAAAAACATCACCCAAAAATGAATCCACTTCCTGTTTAGCTTAGGAATTTTCATCTTTCAATTTCATTCATTCTTATTATTATCATCATTATCCATATGGAGGAATCCTCTCTTCTCCATGACCCATCATTGAAAAACGTTTGTTCCGTTGCTGTCATAGAATTAATATCCAATAAACGTCATACCCCTCCCTACAACTACTTTTTTCCCCTCGCCTCCAATTCCTTTGTCGTGCTCCAGCATAATGTGACGAATTTATTCTACATGATAAAACAGTGATGTTGCCTTACAATAGTTTCATGTTATTTCTTTTTTAAAGCCAATTATTTTGCTCTGCTTTAAATACCTTAACAATGCGATCATTAGTTTAACAACCACAAATATCACATATCTGTTGGCTTCATGAGTTTTGTACTTTTGTAGTTAGATGTCAGAAACACACATATATATTTACAATATTTTGCGAGTTGTAATGCAAAGAGCCTGCTCTGCATCTCTCTCTCCCATCTCTACATTTTAAAATTCCCCTTCTTAACTAAAAGGACGATTAAATGCTTAGTTTTTTATATTTCAATTCACTGGTTGCACAATATTTATTCAATTAATATAATAATATTGCTTTATTTCTTCCTCTCTCATATTAACGTCGCTGTTCACATATGTATGAAAGATAGGCTTCTAAGTTGCATCAATGACATCAAAGAGGTTGTTAATCTCAAATGAAAGGTTGTGTGAGTCCTTCCTTTTTTCCTTCGTCGTCTTATACTCGAGTTTTCCCTCCCTTTTTGAAAAAAAGCGGGACAAAAGCACTGATTCAATAATCATAAAATTATATTCATACTTACTACTCCCAAGGTTATATATTCTTCATTCTATCTATGAGTTTTTATTTATTTTAAAGACTGAATTTTAAAGTTTATATAGAGCGAGCCTTTTTTAGTTAACTTTTTCCTAATTAAAGTCCTTAATAAAGTTTGTGATCACTTATTCAACTTCTTCTCTCCTTTTTCTTCGTCCCAAATAGATCTTCTTTGAATACTATGTGCCATCCCCCTTTCTCATCATTTCATTACCCAATTTCATTATTCTATTTCAAATAAATTCACACACAAAATATAAAAATACAACACATGTCTTTCCTGAAATTTTGAAAAATAAAAATGGTCAATTGTAATTGTCATCATCCATTGTATGTATATATATACACATATTTTCCAAAAATTGTCTTCTTCTGTATTAGAAAAAAACTGCTAAAATATATATATTCATAAATACGACAAAATGTTTGATTATCATTATTATTGTGTATTAAGTTGGATGCCTTATATTGAGGGAAATATTTTTCATATAAAGAGAAAAAAATGTCTCGAGGATCTTTGCTATGATTACCGGATATCAGACTTGTTGACGTTCGCAAAAATTGTCGTTCATCGTTCGTGTATCGTTCGCCATTCTAAAAAAAAGTGACTACGTTTTTTAAGGAAATTTTTCCCTCGTCATTCTGAAAAAGTGGTGACGTTATTTTGTAGACAGGATATTTTCTTTGCTTTTTTGGCGCCAAAACAAATGACGAATGATATAACTTTTTGTTGGCGTTCGACGAACGATTACAAATGAACGACAGATCAACAAGTCTGCCGGATGTGTTTGGCTAAACGCACATCTCTACACGATGGGAGTGTTATCTACCCTGGTTTGCCGTCTCTGTGAAGAAAGACGAGGAAATCCCTATCCACCTGCGCCTGTCCCCGAACGAGGATAGAGATGAACGAGTTGGCTGAGGAGATGAAAAGAAGGAAAATATCCATGGTGGAGACTCTTCTTTGAGCCTTTTGCTTTTGTGTAAAAAATTTATTTTACAATAAAGGTTAGGTTCAAGACAGTTTATTACAGGATGATACCAGATTGAGTTCCGGTGTGGTGAGGAAGGATCTAGGAGCTAAAGCAACAAAAAAAATATTTCTCCATTCGCGAAGCTTGTGCATTCGTCCTAAGAATGTGAATCCCCTGATTTACGTTGTGCTATGTTTCACGTGATGAAAATAGTGACCCGTATATATAGTTTTAAACTCAAGAGCAGTGTTCGTTGCTGATAAAAATAATTTAATAAACGATTTATTTTCTCAAACAAGAGAAGAATCATAAACATGGTGAGAGTATTCATTATATAAATGAATGGGTAACGTTTTCTTTAGCTAAGAAGGTCAATGATATCGTTAATGATGGACCATCACTCCAAAACTGCCATATTTTCGATATTGGCAAAATTATATAATTGTTGTATTCCTAGAAACTCTTTATAAGGGACAAGATGTTATTTTAAGACAATCTTTCTTAGTGATCCCTATCAAATTGATTATACACGCCTGAGTGTTGATATATAATTGTTGATATAAAGCCATAGTCAGGGGACGTTTTAAGTTATACCAACACATAGTCAATTAACCGAAAAATCTTGGATCTCATACCAACAACCTTTATTTTTCTCTTTTGACCCATGACGCATAATACTGGAATAAATAAATAAGTATGAATGACCAAAATCTTAATCAAAAGATGTATTGAGTGAAATGTCCACTAAAAATTCTCTCAAATATACGGTACTCTGTACTCTTTTCTACAAAATTAAATAAGAAATGACAACTATTATAGAACACAAAAAGCTATATACATGAAAGACATGGTATAACAGAGATATAAGAGGATTATGAGAAGATCCTTTGGTTTTTTCTTGGAACTTGTTAACTGTTGCAAGAACTTGAAATTGGTACATGAGTATTATTGCTATCAAACGTAGATTAATCCTAAGTTTCATAACAAATCTGTAGGAGGGATTTTACTCTTCTGAAGAAATCGCTTTATCAATTATGAGATATCTCGGCGAAATACCTTATATACCCTTTTTTCATATAAAGCTCGAATTGAAGTACTTTTTGTTATGTAAATGCATTGACTTTATACATTACATGATGAGAGAGTGAGAAAACTGTTTTTAAGGTGATGATCTCAAATTTAAAATACTTTTTTAGTTCATAAAGAAGACGTTAATTATAAATTAATCGCATTAGTTTTTGCTTAATGTGCAAATTATATATTTGTTGTGCATTTAATTATAGAATTTAAGATGTCATGGAGTTATTCTTGCTCTTACTTGTTGATTGTCTTAAAAACAAATTAATCATTTGCTACCTTCAACAATTTTTTCGTATTTGAAGTATATTTTGAAGAAAAAAATGATAAAAATAAAATACATTTTTTAATTCATTTTTAAAACATTCTGAAACAAGAGGCATATATACACTCAGAGAGTGCAAACCTCCGCCGTCACGGGGTCCTTATGAGCCTTTCGAGGCGGATTTTCACGACTGGGGCGGCGTAGATGGACGGGGGAGGGTTCCCCTTGACGGAAATTCCGAGAGGAAGACGCTCCCGGCACCCAATTTCACAGCACAGCGACATCTATTGACAGAGTAGGCTAACTTGAAATATTTATTAGTATTTAGCTCATTTTGCATCTTAATTCTGCACTCAGAGATGCCAAAATTTAATCACTTGTTCCTTTTGGCAATTTCAACAACTCCACAAAGTTTCATCCGAATCCGTTCCGTACTTTTTGAGTTATCCTGCTAACAAACCAACCAACCAACAAACCAACGCCAGTGAAAACAATACCTCCTTCGGCGGAGGTAATAATAACGCCTAAAACATCATTTTGACATTCGTGTCTAAAAGGTTATTTTGAAGAAGAACAAGTAGTACATATAAGGCACAATAATTTTAACCAAAATATCACCACGAAAAAAAAACACAAATCATCGTAGAAAGACGCACTAAAGGCAAACTTATTCTCTTGATATGAGAAGGAACTCTTTGAGTCATCTGCTCAGTGCAACTATTCATGTCAATGAATGTTTATTTTCTAAATTAAAAATAATTTGAGAATTCCTTATTTTTTGACAAATTATTTCATTTTTTATTGAGGCTCAAAACATTTTACATCAATAATTACATATAAGTATATAAAAAACAGTGGTTTCTGCGATAACTTTTCTTTCAACTTGCGATAACGATAAAACGATAACTTTTTCTCAACTTGCGATAAACGATAAACGGTAAAAAATTTAAAAACCCAACTTGCGGAAGCGATAAACGAGCACTAAAATTTCCAAAAAAAAGTGACGACGTTTTTTTTAGAAAAGAATCTCCAAAAAAAGTTAACGACGTTTTTTTTTAGAAAAGAATCTCGAAAAGTTTTCCTTTAAATTTTATTTTGTATTTTTACAAAAGTCGTCTTTGAATTTATCGTTTATCGTTCCTCATTTTTGGGACTAACGATAAGTGAATGAGCGGTAATTTTAGAAAAACTTTGCGATAAACGATAACGATAAAAGGTTTGACCTCAGCGATAATTATCGTTTATCGCTCATTTCATCGCACGCGGGCAACCACTATAAAAACGTAAAAGAAGAGGAATGACGTACTTTGACATCATTAAACATTTTAGTTTCAAATTATTCTCACCTGAAGGGCCTTCCAGAACATATTAAAAATTAATAAATATGGGTACAAAACATCTAAAGAAAAGCAAATGAGGGCCATCATAACATAACAAAGTATACAAATGTAAAAGGTCTATCAAAAAGTCATTTAAAAGCTTCATACGATTTAATAATTATTTTTACATTCATAACTATTTAGCATAAATTTTGGGTAGAATTTGATCAAATCCCCACAATCTGCCATTCAGATCCGAAGGCATTTGGGATTTGTAGGAAGAAGGCGATATCGAATAGTAGAATATATTAAAATTAAAAATTTCATTTGGTTTTTAAATTAATTGTAAAAAGTAAATTAATCCATTTGAAAATGAATTGTTTTATTTGTAAATAGTTCATTTATTTCTTTATGACGGCTTATTGAATACAAAACATGAGTAAATACATGTTTTTAAACTATTATCCAAAATGCAAGAGGGTTCATTAATAATTCATACTATTATTGTCAAAAACAGCTCAATATGAAAAAAAATGATTGCCTTTATTTTTACAGGACAAAGAACAAGTTACTCATATATAAAGAGAAAATAACTTTTTGTCAAATAATAATCTAGGAAAATTAACTATCATATATATTTAAAAAATTGTCAAAATTAAGAAGTATTATGTCATTTCATATTGTAGGGCAAACTTTGCCTATATGGCAGATTATAAACAGACTCCAAATGTTTTAAGTAACATTTTCAAAGCCCTGTGCTTGTACATATTAAGCTATTATGAATAGAGTAATTTTGATCATATTAACAAATGAATACTTCGGTAATGAAGGGATTTAAAATGTGTATGGTTTGGAGCTCTTTAGAGGCTAGTTATTTAATATTTTACTACATGTTTATTATTGTAAACAGTGTTTGCATTAAAGATGGACTTCACATTTTGTATCAAAGTGTATCAATGATTCTACGAAAAAAAAGGCAAATGTTTTCATTGTATTTAGACTTCCCCACAAAAACATTTGATCAATTAGCGTTATATCTATTTCGACTAAAGTAGATATAGGTTACAATGACGTGTCAAAAGCGCCGTAAACTATAAAACATATGTATATCTTATATCCTTTTAGATGACACATATCCTCCTGCATCAATGTCTAGGGGTATGAATATTATATTAACTTACATCATTCCATAACCTTTCTGTCTTCGTCATTATAAATACGGCATATAATACTATTAATGGGTTATGGCCGATACATTAGCTTTTCCTCATCCAATCTATCGATAAGTTATCGACCTTTAGGGCCCAGTATTGCATATATAATAGTAACGCAGAGCATGCATTCCAACATCTTATTCTTGAATAAGCTTACAATCACTTAACATCTGACTCACCACAAGTCTTCAATCCCATAATTAATGCAACTTCAATCATCTTAAAAATGTTTCATAGTGGACATCCAAGTATATATATATATAAATCAAACTTTTTATGAGTATCATATAAGCCATTAGTATCCTCGATACACTAAAAGTATGCTTATTTAGCAGCATCTTCTAACCGTATCCTGCTGATTATTGGCTTGTGTTTTGGCGAAGGGATTTTTTGCTATAAGCGACTTTGCATTTCATAATATATCAATGATCTAAAATCATAAAAATAAGAGTTATGTTATCAATTTGTATTTGATATATATTTTCAATCATCAAAAAAGGTACAAAAATATTTTCTTTGTTGCAACAGAAGTTTCTCCCGAAAGAGTTCTAACGATACTCATTTGAACAACAATTTGAATAAAAAGCCGTTTCATCTGTAGAGAACAGCTCGATACTCATCTCCCAACAGCTCTCTGTCTATCTGTTCCTCTACTTCCATCTTTTTATATAAAATAAATTACCAGATGGGGCGACGAACGTTTTCTTTCTCTTTTTTCTCAAAGTGAATTTGTATACATAAAATGATTCCCTTATAGTGAAATACATCTTAGATCAAATAATGAAGTTGTTAGTCATTTACCCTTCCGTGTAGAGATCTAGTATATGAAGCTAAATCACCTCTTTGAAGTCTCTCGAAATGGAGTATTGTACTGCATATATATATTATTTTTTTTGCGTTAGATCATAATACTTCTTTTATTGCTTGTACTCTATGCGAAGGATCAAATATCATGGCTTGTGAATACAGATTTATTTGATCTATTAAACATATATCATATCATACTTCCAGGCGTAAGAAACTTTATTCAATTTTTGGTAGGGCATGAAAATCCCTTTGCACGTGTAATCGAGTATATTTCTTGCCATTGGGCATATTAGTTACATTTGTAACTAGTCTAAAATATATAAATAAATAAAGAAATAATAAAATTATAAAATCATATAAAAAATTTAAAATAAATAAAACAAATAAAAACAAATGCCATTGCAGAAAGGATTATATGGGGACGCTGCGTCCAATGGCCCTAGCTGCAGTCCTGGCTGTGTGGGGGGTAGTGGCCGACCTCAAGGCCTTAGACAAGTTCCACACAGATATTGCGTGACATGCAAAGTAGCCGTCTCCCTCCCAAGTGGGTACGCCACTGAAGTTGTGGACCTCATGGGCCTCCTCGGGATGGGGAAGACGAAATCACCAATCGGGTTCCTGGCACCGCCGCCCCCGTCGCTGGAGTAAAAACGTATTATTAAATAAGAGTATCGTGATTTTTAGTATGCCTGCCAAGCTTATTGTACAACGTAATTGATACTAAAGAACATAGAAATATTTGTTGGATTGGTTTGATAGCAAAAGACCACTTACTGATTTTTTTTGTAGTGGTTGGTAAATATTTTCATTAAGGGTGTAATTATTTTATGCTCTGCATATCCTTTGTCGTTGGAACCAAGATACATAGAGATAAGGTATATCAGACAGAAGGAGTTCAGCCTGCTAGGACAGAATGGTGATTTTGACGTCACAGATATACTCTTATGTTATAAATTTTGATAAGAATTACTAAATAAACTCATATTTTTACTTTGTATTTATTTTGAAAAACACTAATATAAAACATAGATAGTAGAAAATTCATAGGATATTATTTTAATGCAAACATATTTTATCTTCAGAATTACTTGATTACAGGCAGGAATTGACATAAATTCAACGCAACCTCGTTAAGTCATATAAATCATGAAGAATATTTCGGGATACTTTATGAAGGATAACATTGACTTTTCTTGTATTTGGGTCCCTTTCTAAAGATATTTTTTCTTTGAAATTTTAAAATAAAATATTCAATATATATTAATTTGGACAAATTCTTCAAAGTATGGTCTCAAGACTTTTTGGAGACTCATTCTAGCCAGGGAGATAAAGAATTCAAATTGATGAAATAATACACATGAATTATAAATGGAATAAGTTTAATATATTCTAGACATTATATTTATATAAAAATAATATTTTGAATTAATATTTAAATGAATTGAATATTTTTCTTTAAATTACGTGAGGAGGTCATATTTTTATTTTTGAAATCGACAATTTTGTTCTTCAGTGCCTTTATTATAATGAATGTCCTTAATCTGGCAAACTTTACTATAATATCCGAAGGGAGCTTCATATAAACGTCTTCGTAATTATATTTTTGAAGGACATCAAAGAGCTTTTTTATCACATTTGCGTCCCTTCTTATGCCATATTCTCCTCAAATTGATTGAAGAGGGTATCCAGTTTCTTGATAGCTTGGACAAATTCTTCTGAGGGTTGTCTTAAACCACATTCATGAATGTAGAATAAATATTGATTGCAATGTGAATTAATTATGAATTTCACGCCATATAGGACATTATATTTAATTTTTGAAATGGCCAAGTGCGTTGGTCACCTCCTTTGATAAAAAACAACACATTAAAATGAAAGAAAAATAAATATTTCATTCAACAGTGGCTATTTTGTGTGATTGTTTGATGAAGGACTGAATGAATAAAAGTTTATCCTATCCCGAAATATTCTTCATGATTTATATGATTTAACGAGGTTGCGTTGAATTTATGTCAATTCCTGCCTCTAATTAAGTAGTTCTAAAGATAAAATATGTTTTCATTAAAATAAGGTCCTATTAATTTTCTACGATCTATGTTTTATATTAGTGTTTTTCAAAATAATACAAAGTAAAAATATGAGTTTATGTAGTAATTCTTATCAAAATTTATAACATAAGAGTATATCTGTGACGTCAAAATCACCATTCTGTCCTAGCAGGCTGAACTCCTTCTGTCTGATATACCTTATCTCTATGTATCTTGGTTGGAACTACATTATTATCATACGAATATACCTTTATTACCTCCGCCGAAGGAGGTATTGTTTTCACTGGCGTTGGTTTGTTGGTTGGTTGGTTTGTTGGTTGGTTTGTCAGCAGGATAACTCAAAAAGTACGGAACGGATTCAAATAAAACTTTGTGGAGTTGTTGAAAATGCCAAAAGGAACAAGTGATTAAATTTTGGCATCTGTGAGTGCAGAATTAAGATGCAAAATGAGCTAAATACTAATAAATATTTCAAGTTAGCCTACTCTGCCAATAGATGTCGCTGTGCTGTGAAATCGGGTACCGGAAGCGTCTACTTCTCGGAACTTTCGTCGAAGGGAACCCTCCCCCGTCCCTCTACGCCGCCCCAGTCGTGAAAAATCCGCCTCGGAAGGCTCATAAGGACCCCGTGACGGCGGAGGTTTGCACTCTCTGAGTGTATATATGCCTCTAGTTTAAATTATTAAATCAAATTCTCTCTTAATCACACTTAACTTTTTATATCGAATAAAAAAATGGTTTACTGTAATTTCATCACGAGTAAATTTGTCACGGAGCTTTTTATAGCCGTTTTTTTGTCGCGGGTAAATACATCGCTTGCTCTTTTATAGTCAGTCAATTTTGTAGTTCTTCTTTTGTCACGGGTAAATTTGTCACCAAGCTTTTTTGTAGTGAAGTATTTTTGTCGTTCTTCTTTTTTCGTAGGTAATTTTGTCGACAATCTTTTTTGTAGTGAAGCATTTTCTGCGCTGTTTATTTTTTACTTAGTGGACCTATTCATGGGGACTCTGTTTGGGGTCCCATGGGTTTTGAATCTACCGCTGACATTTTTAGGGAGAAAAGACACGCGGCTTAAGGGTTGTGCACACCTTAGCCTCAGGTGTTCCGCCGCAAGTTGAAATCTACGCAGGGTCAACGGTGGATTTCAACGTTATAGAACCCCCGGCTGAGACTGGCGTACCCCCGAGATTAGATTATACAAAACTCTTGGGCTAAATGCATTTTCCTCCTTCAAAGGGTCAGCCGTGTATTTCTACATAGTCTTCTCGGATGAAGCATGCATATCTTGCAAGATGTATGTCTGAAAACCACTTAACCCGAGTTTGTTTTACATTTAAGAGGAGTCGGCGGTGGACTCCAACCCTTAGACCCTCAGATGGGAACCGGACTTTTGTTAGACAACCATTTCTTAGACGGACCTTCTTAGACGGACATTCTTAGACACGGACACTTCTTAGACAGCCATTTCTTAGACGGACACTCCTTAGACACGGACACTTCTTAGACAGGGGCATTTATTAGACACCCATTAAAAATGTACTCACAATTAAATAGACCCTCGGGTTCTGCCGAAAACAATCATGGTGTTTCGGAATTAAAAATCCTCCACCAATGGGCCCTCGGGTTCCGCCAAACACAATCGGGGTGTTTGGGGGTTAAAAATCCCCTGCCAATGGGCCCTCGGGTTCCACCAAACCTAATCGGGGTGTTTTGGGGTTACAAACCCACCGCCAATGGGCCCTCTGTTCCACCGAACGCAATCGGGGTGTTTTGGGATTACAAATCCCCCGCCAATGGGCCCTTGGGTTCTGCCAAACCCAATCGGGGTGTTTTGGGGTTACAAATCCCCCGCCAATGGGCCCTTGGGTTCTGCCAAACCCAATCGGGGTGTTTTGGGGTTAAAAATCCCCGCCAATGGGCCCTCATGTTCCGCCGAACACAATCGGGGTGTTTTGGGGTTACAAATCCCCCGCCAATGGGCCCTTGGGTTCCGCCAAACCCAATCGGGGTGTTTTGGGGTTACAAATCCACCACCAATGGGCCCTCAGGTTCCGCCGAAACAAATCAGGGTGTTTTGGGGTTATAAATCCCCCGCCAATGGGCCCTTGGATTCCGCCAAACCTAATCGGGGTGTTTTGGGGTTACAAATCCACCGCCAATGGGCCCTTGGGTTCCGCCAAACCTAATCGGGGTGTTTTGGGGTTACAAATCCACCGCCAATGGGCCCTCAGGTTCCGCCGAACACAATCGGGGTGTTTTGGGGTCACAAATCCCCCGCCAATGGGCCCTTGGATTCCGCCAAACACAATCGGGGTGGTTTGGGGTTACAAATCCCCCGCCAATGGGCCCTGAGGTTCCGCCGAACAGATGAACTTTTATCCTTTTATACCTAACCAGAGTTGGCGGTGGGTTTCAACCCTAAATAAAAGCCTATGTCAACAGGCGGGACCTGAGGGCTTGGGGTGTATGAGATTGAAAGTAAGGACTCCTTTTATACCTAACGAGAGTTGGCGGTGGGTTTCAACCCTAAATATAAGCCCATATCGGCAGGCGGGACCCGAGGGCTTGGGATGTATGAAATTGAAAGTAAGGACTCCTTTTATACCTTGCCAGAGTTGGCGGTGGGTTTCAGCCCTAAATAAAAGCTTTTATCAGCAGGCGGGACCCGAGGGCTTGGGTTGAATAATTAAACCTATGCCTCTCATAATGTAAGAAGTCATTTTTTTAGTCTTTGAATTCACCCACTTTATCATGTTTGAGCCATGTGCTCACTTTATAATATTTTATCATATATAGGATTATTATGAAATTGCAAACTAGGTTTGGTGAGGATTTTTACAAATCCTGTTTGAATTGCCTTTACTTATTGTTTCGGAATGCTCAAAAAAGTAGTACACTACTCAAAGTAGTATATTACTTTTGTGAAGTAATAACTAATATTGAAAAAAGATATTACTACGCAGTAAAAAGTAGTATATTACTTTCTACTTTCAAAGTAATATTCGACCAACTCTGGTATGAATAAGGTAACTCATTTCATAAGCAAACATTAAGTGGATTGCAGAATGTTGTATGAAACGTCGGTTCAGTGGTGCTCACAGCATTTCTTCCTGTCTTCTACACCTACACACATACTAAATGAAACCTCTGTGAAATGAACTTGTTGTTGTTGCTTCGTAAATATATGACCTACTTGCTATTTATATTTAACATTTGTTGATAAACATAAGATAATGAACTCAAAACAGATTTTCTCTGAACATGAATGTGCTGAAATTTAGTCTCAGATTATATCAAAATACTTATATATATATATATATATATATATATATATATGATATATATATATATCAGGCTTGTGAGCGGAACGCAAAATTGAACGGCGTTCAGCTGAACGCACGTTCAATGAACGGAACGCTGAACGGAACGCAACTTTTTTTTGAACGCTGAACGTTGAACGCAAAAAAATAGTTTTGCGTTCAGCGTTCAATTTTTCCAAACATTTCAATGTAGTTTTGATTAAGTATTTTTTTCTGGTATATAAACAAGGTGATGAAATATTTTAAGAAGAACTTATAACTACTCCCACTCTCTATAGAATAGTAAAGCACTTTTTTAAATTTTACCCAAAGTGACAAAAATTGACACACAATTGAATGACCTTTTTATTCATTCATTCTTATTACAAAATAAACAACTTATTTAGTATTTAGGTATGAAACTATTGTTGAAATAAGTTGTGATTAAGTCTGACTACGGGATATTCATCTGGGCTGTGGACTCGGAATCATGGATTTGCTCATTTTGATGGACTCGGATTCGTGGACTCGATAACTTAAATATTAGGACTCGGATAGGAGGGCTCGAGAGTTAAAATCTTAGGAATCGGATACGAGGACAGTATTAATTTCGTCAGCTTTTTTCATTTCGTCATGGAGAATAAATGACAGTCTACGAGCAAACAAAAATATATATTTACAAGGTTAGTCCCTGTACGCTTCCTAGTAATTAGCATAGTTTGGTAAATATTTTATACTCGCAGTCACAATTGTATATGGATGTTTGATGACTATAGATGATAATTTATTATTTTGGCTTCTCCTTGATATAGCAGATCAATGAATACTAAAACAATAAGGAAAAGAAGGCTCGTGAGGAAAATACGATGAGGGATCTAAAAAGGAAAAAGGAGAATACGCGTACATTCTCCCCTTTCCTTATTAATTTCATAACAAATTAGGATTTTGAGAACGAAATATATATTTTTTACTATTTACAAATTTTATGGACATATATTAAATAAACATAGATACATTTAAGACATTCTGCAAAATTATAATAACATACATACATTTTGTTTATTCTCCTTTAAGTTTTTTCAATCTCTTAGAATTGTTTGTCATATTTTGACTGCTTGTTTTTCTTTTGTTTTTGTGAATTTGATCATTGATTTCCGAAACATAATTTTTGGACATACAATTAAAAATTTACCAGCGATTTGTGGAATAAATTTTTCAAAGGAATGGTCTTCTTCGCATTCTGCTAAAATAATTTCCAAAGCGTAAGTATCATTTTCCAAAAGTTTAATAAACGAAAGAACAAAAGTATTTTTTGAAGAAGGGAAAGAAATCAATTCTATGAAGATACTTTTTGAATTTTGAATTTCTGAAAAAAATGCATAAACAAAGGAACACGTTAAAAAAAGAACATCAGAAGGACGAGTCAGCCCACCTCGATTAATTTGATCTAAAAGTTTACTTTCATCATCAATATTTTCTAAGGAGAATAATTTTACATCGAATTTTTTATTTAAAGCTGTCAATAAATTGTGGCAAAAATGACAGGCTATAGTTTTACATAAGGAATGCGCGATATAACCAGAACAAAAGTAAACTATAGATACGTCATTAATATATTTAAATGAATCTTTAAAAGTAAAATGTTTTAAATTGGAAAATATATTTAAAGAAGAAGACTTAATCTTTTCATTTGTTAAATTTATATCAAAGATGATCTTTTTAATTGTTCCAGAATTCAAAGTCGAAACAGGCTGCATAACTATCATGTCATGATAAACTGAATGAAAGCTCTTAATCATGACACAAAATAGGGTCTTAGTTACTTGATCATCATCCACCCCATAAAAATTCCCAGCAAAATATTCAACTCGTTTTGTACAATATGTTTCGTCAAAAATTATACTAATATTTTTATCCCTATTTTGACTTAGATCCTTGAAGCGAGCCTTTAGGTAAGTTATTGTAGAGTCAGCCAATCCAGTTTCTAAATTCAAAGATGAAGAAAGTTCCGTAAGGCGACGTATTGTAGGTAATGTGAGAACTTCTTTACGTAGATCTCTATAAAGACTCGTTGAGAAACCTTTCCAGGACATAGATAAGGCGTACAAGGCAGGACTGTATCTCCGTTGTTGTGGACATTTAAACAACAAGGACAATTGTTCAATCAAAAAGTGTAATTTCTTCTCTTTTGCTTCGTCCAAATGGGGCAAGATATTTGTCAAATGATTTAAAGCTGTGTTTAATTCATTTTCCAAGCCAAATAGTTGATTGGTGGAAGAGTTTGATGTCCATGAATTTAAGAAGGCCAAAATATTAAGAAGGGTGTGACATTTTGTAATATGATTGTTCTTGGTGATATGCTCGAGATGATTAAAAGATAGATCTCTATCTTTCACCCTGAAAAATACAATATAGCAGGGAATAAAGTCATCGTAGTTGTATGAATCAGTATCAATAAGAAAATACTGAGGAATAGTCAAATTTTGATATGTGAAAAACAATATATAAATAAGAAGGTTAAGGAATGAAGTTTGGCTTACCGTATATGGATTGACATTTCTTCATTAATCTTTAGACTGAAGTCTATTGACGGTCCTCCATGACTAAAGTTCATCTTGAAGAACCATAGCTCTTTATCTTTTTCATCATAATGTTCTTGAACGCCGCTCGGAAGGCAAGTCCTATCCATTTTAATTTGAAGCTCTTCGAGTGTTAAAAATGAGTTGGCCTCTTCAAAAGCCTTAATCTTTTTTAAATTCGCTCGTTTTCATTAAGGAGTCGTGAGGAGGAGGTTGAGGTGGAGGAACGCTTTGGAGGAGGCTTTTTTGAATAGTAGTGAGGAAGATTTGGAAAATTGGAAGGGACGGCATCTTTTTTTAATATCTTAAGACAAAGAGTTTTTCCAGATCTGTCTGAACGTGATGGATTAGAGTCAGTAGACTCTGGCTTATAATCGGTGGGCATGAAATGTACGTCACACAACGCAGAATGTCTTGAAGGTATCTAATTTTTTCGCGGAACAGCCTTTGTCCAGAGTTGGCGTAGGGACTCATCCTTGGGGAACATATGAAACCGTCTCTTTTTCCCCTCATTGTCCTTTGCTTTGTAGCCACTCTTGCAACCCGGAGCAACACAAACCTTCCCCATTGTCGTCTAGTTTGAAGATAAATAGGTAGTTCTAAAACAATTCCTCTACACACTTCCACTACTTCATTCACGCAGCAATAAATAAATTAGTCCATCCCGCTTTGTATTTTTGTTTTTGTTTAAGTATTCATTGAGCAGATATATAGATTTTTAAGGCACCATGATGGTCGCGAATGTCTCAACCAAAGTACTCTGAGGAATGTAAGATCAATTCATTGCACATTCCCATAAGCCAAGCGACCTAGAAACTTATTGCTTTAAAAAAAGATAATTTGACGCCATTGATCAGACAAAAAAATACCCTTACAACAGTTGCAGTTAATATTTTACGTTTTGTTTTGTTCCTTGCATAAATTAATGTTAATAATTGATATTGAGATTAAGTTATTTTCTAATGACGAAGACGATATTAACTTCAATTTAATGTAGTAAATGGGTTGATTCGTGTTTTATATAATATTAAATGTGTTTTATATTGCAAAGATGATTAAAAAATACATCTCTCTAAAATAAAATACATTCATATAATTTGGTTTATAATATTAATTTGTATTATATAGCTTTGATCTCGTATTTGTCTTGATTTACACCTTAAATATGATTATAATAAAATGTAATGTATCCATTACGGAAGAAAGTAGGGATCCAGTTACTCATACATCGAAGGTTTAAAATACTATTTTGCAGATTCTTAATATCGAACTCGGACTCCGTTATTCGAAAATAAGCGAGTCTGGTCATCGCGACACTTTTTCAAATATATTTGATCTGAAGTTGTTTTTATAAGATTGAAAATAGTTAAGCTTCTTTCATGCTGACTGGCGTGTTTGTCTTTATATATGGAAAACTATTAATATAATGATTATTTGTTACGGTCAGGAAAAAATATATACAAGTTGGATCAGGGGTTCCCAACCTTTTTTCTTTTGCGACCCCCTATAGAAAAATATCCAGTCTGGCGACCCTTTATTTAGTGAATATAGACGTTCTGCGGACCCAGGTTGGGAACCCTGGGTTAGATCCAGTCAACAAATTTATATCATTTAAAGTCGGTTCGGGCTCATTTTTATTTAAAACCCCTAAATAGTACTTCCATTTTTCAAATTACACATTGTTATTTTTTAAATATTTGAACGCTGAACGCTAACGGAACGCTGACGCAAAAACTTGAACGGAACGCTGAACGGAACGCTATTATTTTTTGAACGCTGAACGGAACGCTGAACGCAAAAAGCTGAACGCTCACAAGCCTGATATATATATATATATTATAGACTTTTTCAAATTTTTCACTTTTCTTTAAAGCATTCAAATTGATGATTTTCTGGTTCTCCAAGGCTTAAATCTATATATATAAAAGAGACTGTGTGTGTGTTTGTTTGTGTGTTGTCCTGCTTCTACGGCCAAACTACTGGACCGTTTTAAATGAAAATTGGCACACAGATGCATCTTGACACTGTAATGGTTCTGGGCTAGGTTAGATTCTGATCAACCAGATTTGTGTCTGTGAGAGGGTTTTGCGTTTTGCATGAATTTTTGAGGGTTAGAGGCTCGGGATGTAATTAAATGTTTTGTGGAATTTGGCCGTAGGCATCTTTTGATATAAATACAACTAAGGCTTAGCGTCTTTGAAAGGCCTGAAAAGCGCTTGGAAGATTTTGGTTGTCCATAGTTCTTATGAGATGTTTTAGATGACAGAACGCAAACTAAAAGTTATCTGCATCTCTATCCAAAGAACTGGATCCGGAAAAAATTCCGGATCCAGAAACTCCCGCCCCGGATTGTGACATTTCCTTACTTTTGATTCTTTCCCATTTCGCAAAAAAGCTACTCTGAAAGTATATCAAGAATAAGGTTTCGAATCGGGTCCCAAAGAAATTTCCCGAAAACGGACCGTCCTGTCGGTAAATTCAAGACAACCTCTGGGGCGACTTTTTA
>CP045900.1:19929702-19946397 GCA_013387185.1 Caligus rogercresseyi | reverse complement strand
AAGATAACTCAAAAAGTACGGAACGGATTCGGATGAAACTTTGTGGAGTGTTGGAAATGCCAAAAGAAACAAGTGATTAAATTTTGGCATCTCTGAGTGCAGAATTAAGATGCAAAATGAGCTAAATACTAACAAATATTTCAAGTTAGCCTACTCTGCCAATAGATGTCGCTGTGCTGTGAAATTGGGTGCTGGGAGCGTCTTTCTCTCGGAATTTCCGTGGAGGGGAAACCCTTCCGTCCCCTTACGCCGCCACAGTCGTGAAAAATCCGCCTCGAAGGCTCATAAGGACCCCGTGACGGCGGAGGTTTGCAGGTTTTTAAAAATATAAATAAGCATTTTAGGTTAAAATTTTAGCATCGATGCTGAACAAACATACATTAAATACAATTTAAGGATCACATGAGCACATACAACTAAAAACAGTTAGAGGCGTTTATTAAAATATTTTAAAAGTCTTTCTGTATATTACTTGAAGAGAGTTTGAGATTCCGGGATAGTATTTAATTACAGATGCCGCTATTGTCCATGAAGAGTCATATGCAGAGGAGTTTTTAAGTCTAAAGCTGCGTAGCGAGCTGCGGCAGATATCAGATTGGTCTTAAATCCGATGGATTAATTGGACTCCCTGTAGTCAATCTGCGAGCAATTAATCACAATTTATGGCTTTCGCTCTTGACGGGGAGATCCCGTTTTCCAAGGCCAAAGAGTACTGTGGCTTTATGTATTCATCAATCTTCAAAGTCAAACACATTCTTCATGTCTGGGATGTATTGTTATTGGACAAAGCAAACAACAGTGCACAATTGTTTTATAATTCATCAAGTCACAAAGTCAGTAAATACTATATGCAATTTTTAAAAAAACTATATCTTGTCTATTGTTAAAAATGATTAATTCAGTTTGTATCTACAAAATAATTCAGAACGTAATAGATACCGTGATAAATAAGCCGAATGTGCCAAAACTATTCAATTTGATTCTTTGGCAAGTATTTGTTATCTAGTTATATTATATTGAAATGAAACCATTTTGGGATTTAATGCCCCAATGAGTATAAGCCCAATAAAACATCTTTAAAAATTAGTTCATGACTTACTTTTACAATGAGAATAAGCCCAATAAAACATCTTTAAAAAATTAGTTCATGACTATTTTTTAGCTTGTAAATAACAAACTTGTTTGTTTTTTGTTTGTTTGGCTCCTAGATCAGCCCCACCAGACCATAACTCAATCCAGTATCAGCCGTATAAAACTGTCTAGAAGCTCATCTGAAATAAATTGTTTTACATAAAAGCAAAAAGGATCTCAGAAGATATTCCTCTAGAGACTTTTTTCTTCTCTTCATATCCTCGGCCATCCCATCTCCTTCGAGGACACGCGTAGATAAGGTGGATAGGGGTCTCATCTTTATCTTCACAGAGTCGGTAAACCGGTTGTAGAAGACTTTCCCATCATGTAGGGCGTGCATTTAGCACAATATGTCTGTCATAGCAAATATCCTCGAGATACTTTTTCCCCTTAAAATGAAACATCTTCTCTCTCTATAAGGCTCCGGGACAAACTGCTTTGATTGTCGTATGAATCCATAGCCTACGATTGAGCCTTCTAAATCGTCAAGGAGTATTTTTAGGGAATTCTTTGTCTCGTTGACAGATATGGGTACAGTCACTTGTGCGCCTTTTTTTGCAAGAAAATCGGCATATTCGTTGCCCTTTGGTTTGTTATGTTTCCTTACCCATCCCACTGAAATGTCACATCTGGAGGATTCAAGGCCTTTCCTGCAGCCATCCACATCTACACTAATTGGACAAGCTATTTATAGTAGAAAGGATTGTAAAATACAACTCTATGTTGCTGATCATTACGTTGAACATATGTAACTCTACAAATAAACATCTTGCAAAGAAAAGCTTATATATATATGTTGATGATAAACAATTTGTAAATAATGGTAGGTAGAAGACTTACTCAATTAAGCCTTTCATATTTTACAATGATGTAAAATGATAACGCACTCACCATGCTTACTCTTAAAAACTCGATTGTAACATTTGCTGTGTTGTGAAGTTAAAACATATATCATCACAGTCCATAACTTCCATTAAGGCCTGAAAAATATGTTACCATGGCGCGGTAACGATTTCCATTCACATTAACGTGACGATTGTCATCGTCGCCGAAAAACTACGGCCCAATGACACAGGCTCATAAAATCCACACTAAACAGTATTTTTCGGGATGTAATGGCGCCTTATGAATCAGGTGTGGTTTTTTGCTGGCCCAATAGCGCATATTTTGTTTGTTAACAGAGCCATTGAGCTAAAAATATGCCTCATGACTGAGGAAGATTTTACGGATTTTTTTTGAATTTTTCTTCAGACCATTTTACGAATTCCCGACATTTGAAGCGGTCAAGCGGCTTAAGTTCTTGTGGCAATCTGATTGTACGGGTGTAGGCCAGTATCTATTAGTAAAGTTCGCTGCAACGATGTCACAGACGATACAATATGGGTAGTATGAATTGATGGGCTTGCGACAGCCAGTGCCTTAGAGTAGGAGAGTTTGGACGAAAAGACTGAGAGTCATAACATAAGCTGACAAACCCCATAACAAACAAATGTCATATCATAAATTACTAGGTGTTTGGATTTAATAGCAAATTTAATGTTATTTGTATAAATCAAAGGGGATATATTTAATGTAAAAAGATGGCTATGAGTTGAATTGCTATGAATTGCATTATTTTTATGATTTTGCGATTATTTTGAGCAGAAAAAGGATTTATATGTTGAAAACAATATTATTGCATTTCTAATTCTATTCGTAATGTGGGCAAGCCGTTCGTTGCTCTTATTCTGGGTAAAGTTTTAAGAGAAACCTATTATGATGACTGATCCTAGAGACATAAAAACAAACAGGTTTCGTGATGACAAACGGCTGCCCACATTACGAATAGAATTTTGTTTTCAATGTATATTTAATCCAAATTATCATCCTCAAAAATGTTTTAGCTATTTATTTTTTAACAAAATATTCCCCCACCAATTTAAGAATCGCATTATACCAAAATTCCCTTGCGAATCATAGTTTAAATGTGTGAGAAATCTACACAAAAGTAGGTCAATCGAAGGCAATCCTTTCTCCTTCATAAATAAGGTCCGCACAAACAGATCTACTTTGATGTTTCTTCATTTTTTATTATTTGCATCGTAATATTTATTTATAGTACTTCTGTACTTAGAAAGTTCTTGTTTAAAGAATCGTTTGTGGACCATTGTTTGATGTTTCCTTTTTTAGATATTTCTTCCTTCCTTTTTCTTTTGTTCTTGACTGGATTTTCTTAGTCCAAGGCCTTGGCATCAATCAAAAGCCTTGTCAAAGGATAGATGGCTCAAAGACAATCAGCACTTTTTCTTCCTTCTTTCAAAGCTCCGTTTTCCCAGAGTCTGTCTCTGGAGGTAAAGGTCCGTCCTTATCCTGTTGAAATATACAAAGAAAAAAGTTGGTTATTGAAGGAGAAGGAAAATGAAAGAGGGTCAGAGAGAGAGAGAGAGATGGAAATAGAACAATAATAAAGCCACTGTGGCTTTCGGCTGTCCTGACATTAAGGCGTTAGAACTTCTCTTTAATTGTACTAATAATATCTTATATCAACACATACTTCTTCTCTTATTATATATTTAAGTTAAGTATTGATTAAAGGAGTGATTTAAAATGTAACTGAAGGGTGGTTTCAACCGGTGGTACGAACTATAAAACAATTAGAGGCGGTTAGAGGGGTCAAACTGGCCCCCAATGCCTGGGAAGGAGTAGTGATGATGCTGGCCGTTCTAGTGTTAAAGGAGTGATTTAAGATGTAACTGAAGGGTGGTTTCACCCCGTGGTATGGACTATAAAACAATGAGAGGCGGCTAGCCATCTCACCGACCTATATAATAATGCACAATAGATGAATAAAAAAAGAGAAGACCACTGCCCGTGTCAGCAGCTGATGAAAAAATGAAGAGAAGGAGTGAATTATTGTTGTCCTTGGGGACTCATAGTCCCAATACCAAGTCTTAAAGAATAGGAGAAATGACAACATCGTGACGTCATTTTGAGGGACTACTTTTTGTTGAAACATAACATAGGATAACATCGTGCGACATTTATTGCTGCATTTCTTATTTTGTCTGCACAGGATTACTCAATTATTTCAACAGTGGTTGAGGCCATTTTATCTTTTATATGTATTCAAACAAAGTGTCTTCTCGGTATTATATAGGCTGTTGGTGCTACTGTAACTTAATATGTACATAGTCCCTTGATCACAAGATTCACTATAAAAACTTACTATAATTATTAAAAGACTAAGTTAATTTATTTAAAATAGTTGTGATTTTATATTGTTTATGTTTTTTATATATTGTATTGTCAGTCCGTGACACCCGTGTGAAAGGATTTATGTCTGACGGAGAGCTGCCATTTGTTCAGTAAATAAATATTTTTCTTCCCTTGGATTACTTTACTGACCTTTTAATGAATATAGTAATGTATCAATCTACAATTTGAATAGTTAAATATTATATGCTTCTTTGAAACATCCATAACATACTAATTTGAAGCTTTAGTAATGGATCAATCTACAATTTGAATAGTTAAATATTATATGCTGCTTTGTAATATCCATACTAATTTCAAGCTTTATAGACAAAGACGTGTTTGACTATATTTGTCGTGCTCCTGATAACATTTGTTTATATATGGAATAGTCAAATCCCTCAGCCAATCAAATGCTTTAATTAGCACACATAACATCCAACTGCTGTTTTTTTAGAATTCACTCATATACATTACTCGGAAATCTCCTCCAAACCTAGTTCAGTCTGGATTAAGAAAAGTAATTACTCACAGGAGCAGAAGTTCTACATCAAATGTGAAGCTTCTTGAAAGCTTAACAAGTGTAGTTGTAGTACTCAAAACTGTTCCTTGAATAATTATTATGGTTATGAGTTGAAAATTGTTTTTGACAAAAATAAATATGAATTAAAATACTATTTTTGTACATAAACGCTACTTGCCTATCACCTAAGTCCATATTAATGATAAGGTCATTTGAGTGCAGTGCTTTGTACATAATCGTGTCATATGGGTAATTTTAGGTAATCCACCCGGCACTTGAGACATTTATTTATCTCTTATGTTTTGATAAAATCTTATAAACTATATGAACTACGTAGAAATAAATATGTATGATATAACTCACTCAAAATAACAACGAAATAGTTTTTGTGTGAGTTGAATGAAAAGTATGAATATCTCTAAGCAATCTGTCAACACTTTTGAACAGTTTTGAATATTTATGAACAGTCTCATACAAATGAGATTAGTTTTGGTTACAAAACATTTGTGGAAGATGTATTTCTATATGATATTTATATAATGGATAGTTTCAAGGCTGTTATTATATTTACAGGCTGTTAAATATCGATTTGATCATTTAGCAATGTTACTCAACTGCTGAAGCTCTACAATATCAGTCATTTTCGTTTAATTAGGAATATTTATGTGTAAGCCATCATATATGCAGCTTCTCACAGCTAATTCCTTCTGCATATCAGTATTTAACCATTAAAAGTATTGACTTATTGTATAATTCATTGGATGGTAAATGAAAACATCACAAATAATCCGATTTCACATCTGTAAACTCAGCCTTCGAAAGGATAGCTAAATGTCATATTTGAAGAAAATTTTTTTTCTTAATAAAAGGGATCTTTCCCCATTTCCAAACGCTGTTGTAGCCCTATTAGTTTTGATTTCATTATTTCTATAGCTTGAATAGGAGATCTTAGAAGAATGAAAAAGGCAAACGAGTGGTTCCTTTTTTAAGCAGGGATTTTTAAGTTCCCCTGATTATATTTTCAACCCAGTGAGGGAGTATATGTTCATATGAACATATAAATATTGGTAACAACTCAGTCATCATCCTCTCCAAGCGGACAAGGATCTTTATAAACACTCCTTCGATTACAAATATTGCTCAAAATCCCTTTTTAAAGCGTGAAAAAATACCCCTCCCCCCCTCAATGTAAAGATTTCAAAACAATTTTGACATTATGGCTTTTGTAATAATGACGTCATTTTTTCCATAGAGAGAAAGTATTTTTCATTAATTATTGTTTATATGAATTTACTCCCTCTACCGGTACAATCTAAAACTATATTATAGATATATCATTCGTTTTGCTTTTCCTCTAGTGCTTTCGAGTGAGTTCTCCCAGTCTCAGAAGCTCATTGATGCATTAACATATCTTAACTATGGACATACTCGAAATTTATTATGAACCTGGATTCAAGCCAGAAAAAACCAAGTTTTAACCCAAAACTTTATCATTTCTTTATATTTACCTGTGGATCATCATCAAACTTGAAGTTATCTTCAATGGACTGAATCAAGTCATTATCTCTCTTTATGACTTCAAGGTATTCCAAGGCCTCCTTCCTTGGAACAAACCATTCCTTTTCTCCAGTTGCCTTAATCTCTGGGAGATCCAAAAAGTATTTTTTATTAGTGGAGACTTCTTCGGAGTCGTAGAGAATCAAATAGGACTCCAGGGCCTCCGTGGATTTACGAATGTCGTTCTCTAAAATAATAATAAAAGAGTTTAAGGGATTGTGTTTTATGGGTGTAAATAAAAGTAATATGAATAATATAATCTAGAACAGTGGTCCCCAACCTTTTTCTAACTAAAGACCGGTCAACGGCATGGCAACCTCGCACCGGGGGAGGAGATTGACATAATAACCACGAATCCTCTATATACTTAAATAACCAATTAATTGCAGTGCGGCCAGAGGGTTGGGGATATAGAGATATAAAGATATAGAGGGCTTATATGATTCTTCTGGGAAATACGTCATATTGCCCAAATAAACAAATCTTTATATCTCTATGATCAACTTACGATGACGTAGATCAAATTACTTTGTTTATATTGGGTACAGGCGACAGCTGAACGATGTTTCTCTGCTATTGAAGGGAACAAACTCTCTATATTTTTATATCCATAGACATATAAAGATATAGATGGCTTATTGGATTCTTCTGGAAATACGTCATATTGCCCAATATAAACAAATCTTTCTATCTCTATGATCAACTTACGATGACGTAGATCAAATTACTTGTTTAGTTTAGGCAATGGCGACAGCTGAACGACGATGCTTTTTCTGCTATTGAAGGGAATAAACTCTCTATATTTTTATATCCATAGACATATAAAGATATAGATGGCTTATTGGATTCTTCTGGGAAATACGTCATATTGCCCAATATAAACAATCTTTCTATCTCTATGATCAACTTACGATGACGTAGATAAATTACTTTGTTTAGTTTAGGCAATGGCGACAGCTGAACGACGATGCTTCTCTGCTATTGAAGGGAATAAACTCTCTATATTTTTATATCCATAGACATATAAAGATATAGATGGCTTATTGGATTCTTCTGGGAAATACGTCATATTGCCCAATATAAACAAATCTTTCTATCTCTATGATCAATTTACGATGACGTAGATAAAATTACTTTGTTTAGTTTAGGCAATGGCGACAGCTGAATGACGATGCTCCTCTGCTATTGAAGGGAATAAACTCTCTATATTTTATATCCATAGACATATAAAGACATAGAGGGCTTATTGGATTCTTCTGGGAAATACGTCATATTGCCCAATATAAACAAATCTTTCACTCTCTATGATCAGCTTACGATGACATAGTATAAATTACTTTGTTTATATTGGGCACAGGCGACAGCTGAAAGACGATGTTTCTCTGCTATTGAAGGGAATTAGCTATCTATATCTCTATGGTTGGAGACCACTGGCCTAGAGCACTGGTGAAGAATATCCCAATAGGACGTTTATCAAAAAGACCAGAAATCTTTCCACAGTGGATTTTAATCAGGGACTAAGAGAATGATTTCCTTGCATAGCATTGTATAAATCTATTAAACATGACTTCGGAATGTGGGGAATACAGTTTTTCATGCTACTTCTGGGTGATATTATGTGGATAAAAGTCAGTATATAATACAATATCAAGTAAGGCACTGAGTGATTATTCGTTCACTTTAGCTGCGTAGTCAGACCAAGTATAGATCCAAAATTTCATGTCCGATGACTAAACTAATTCTTCATTCCCTTTTAGGAGGAAACTGTGTGGATCATTTTACACATTTAACATTAAAAAATACATATTAGCCTTGGTTATGATAATAATCCTTTTTTGAATGTGATAATTCAATAGTGATTTTCTTTGATCTAAAAAGTAGTTTTACTACTAGAGTAGCCATCATAGGATTTTTGCAAAATATCCTGAATATTGCAATTTTATATCAATGTACAATTATCAAAGTGGTAGAAATAAATAAATATTAAAAAATATAATATGCCTCATTATAACATAACAAATAATCTAGGAGAAACAGGGTGGAGAAAGGACGTAAACATCAATATTTGCCATATTTTGACGTCACGGTACAATAGATTCATATAGTGTCAAAGCAGGGTATCCTAAAGTGCTCGAGAATACGACCAAAGGCCTTTAAATGGCTAAATGAACTAAACTAAGATTTCTTATCTGAACATAGTATAATTGCTTATAGTTTTTATATATTCCATTAGATCCACTCTCATTCTCATTTGTGAACAGTGGAGTTTGTTTATTTTTGTAGTAGACAGAGGAAAGCTCTTACCTCCATTAAAACTTACTTTTATAGTATGCGAACTGGAGATGGTGATACATGAGTGGAAAGATGTCGTGATAGTATTCTCCATCTAAATTCGCCAATTGGGTTACACATTTCTGCTTGCATCGTAGACAGTATGTGAAGTGATCTAAAGACAAAAAGGATACATACATATATATAATTAATTATATGTCAAAAGCACAATCAGAGCTATTTAAATGATGTAATAATCCCTGTAATAATAACATATTTTGCAAGAGAAGCAAACTTTGAGAACAATGTGGGGGTTGAAGTTTTTATATGCACTTAATTAGAATATGTACATAAGTTAAATGAATGTATATAACTTAATTAAAAATTAATGAGAGTAGTGATGATATATCATAATAAAGTTATTATAGTTATTGAAGATATTATTCTTTAGAAATAAGTAACACTAGAGGCATATATACAGTCAGAGAGTGTTTACCTCCGTAGTCACGGGGTCCTTATGAAACTTACTTTTATAGTATGCGAACTGGAGATGGTGATACATGAGTGGAAAGATGTCGTGATAGTATTCTCCATCTAAATTCGCCAATTGGGTTACACTTTCTGCACCCATCGTAGACAGTACAGTGAAGTGATCTAAAGACAAAAAAGGATACTACAAATAGTAATTAATTAATTATATGTCAAAAGCACAATCAGAGCTATTTAAATGATGTAATAATCCATGTAATAATAACATATTTTGCTAGAAAAGAAACTTTGAGAACAATGTGAGGGTTGAAGTTTTTATATGCAGTTAATTAGAATATGTACATAAGTTAAATTAACGTATATAACTTAATTAAAAATATTAATGAGAGTAGCGATGATATATCATAAATAAAGTTATTTAGTTTATTGAAGATATTATTCTTTTAGAAATAAGTACAATTATTCCTTTTATAACTCCGCTAAATTCATTGCTTTGTTGGACTCCATCATCTAATTACTATCTTGAAAGAAACATCCAGATACTTGGTCTGTTGTTAGAAACAGTTAATTCCCGCTTTTCGTGGATAATTGAGACCGTATCTGGACAAAAAATTCTGCAAAAGAAACGTTTTACCGTAGTGTAATGGCCCCTGGAGTACCTTCATTTAGCTGACAGGTCACAAAAATTAGTCATAAGCATTATTGATTGTTGTTCTTCTGTTACAAGATGCTTTTATAAATCACAAAATCGATGGGACTGTTGGATTTTACAGCCATAACCGTGTGTTTGTCCAGATATTGTACATTTTGATATCGGTATAAAGCTAGGTTTAATGACTCTTGATTTTTTTTGCATACGAGAACAAAGTTTAATATATATTATAAAGCTGTTAACTAAAAAAATAATATACAAAATACTCACTAGAATTTCGGTTTATTCAACCTTTAAATAAAAAATCAGGGATACATTGACGGACGCGATACTGAACCACGAACTAGATAGGGTATATCACTGTATATCTTTGTTAATTAGAATGTATGTACATATTCTCGACGTTCCCTCATACTTTTAGTTATATCTAATATAGTACTATTTATATATGCATGTATATATATAACGATTTAATCAATTATATAATTTAATCCTGTTACTAATTCGAGTGTAATGCCGATATTTATTTTCTTATGTCACAGTGCATTTCACATAACAAATATTTTTTGCCTATATGGCTCGATAGAATTGCAGTATCCGACAGGATATAAATAAGCATTATAGTATTAAATGTAGTCTATCGAACCTAAGATCTTATCAATGGGGTCGACCAAAAATGACCATTCCCTCTCAGGAGTATTCGAACCTGCGCCCCCAACAATGAGAGTTGAACACGCCTTAACGCACATGGCTATCGCGCTCCCTTTTGATGGATTACCTCATTCTTAAAATTATGGTCCCTTTCATTCTCATAGATCTGTTGAGAGATTTTAGTCATACTTACTAGCAGTAGACGTCATAAAGTCAGGGAACCATCCCATATCAAATGGCTTGTCACAGTTCAGACGACAAACCCTCCAAGCGTCCAGGTATTCCTTCACTCCAATCTCAAAGAACCGTATGACAGACTCAAAGTCCTTTTTCTCATAGGCGTCAATCCCCTCACGAAAAGACTTGACATAGCTCTAAAATAAAGCAATAAATATCATTTAATTTCCCTGAGTGCAAAAAACAACAAAAAGAAAAAAAACACAGAGTAGGGAAAAGAAACGAACTCAAAAGCATTGATGTGCCTTCTATATACATTAACTTAAAAGCATGTAAACAAATAAGTAATTTGTGGGAATTGCTATATGTATGTAATGCCCCCTCTGTTTTGAGGTACATTAAATATCCAATCAATGTAGTAGTGAACATAGCCATTGAGTAATTGTTTTGTTTTAGCCTTTTAATGTTAAGTAAGGCCTCTTAATGACACATAATTGCTTCACCCTTGAGTTGAGAGAGGGGGTCACCCCTATACATATTAAAAGCGTTCATTAATTCTTATCAAAAGTTGTGAAGAGACAGGTTTCGTAAATGTCCCTTAATGTACATATCATGGGGTTGAGCAAATTTAAGTAAAACGACGTAACCATCGACTTACATATAATGCTAATAGTATAAGGGAAAGAGTGGTCTTTTTACTTTGCTATCTGATGAACTTAGAATTAGACAGCTGTCTTAATAACAGTAGTAATTGTTAACCAAAATATCAAAAAGATTTATTAAGTAATATTTGTATGTTTTTTTTTTTGGAATTAATGATTATTATGCCTTTTTTGATTAAGATGTTTATTTATTTGCTAAAATCCATACAGTGTAAAAATATAAGAATACACTAGAAAGTAGGAGATAATAAACACAATCTTAAGACAGTTACGTTAAAAATAAAACATAAATGAACATATAATTCAAAATTACTGTCTAAAGAAAAAACCATTATATAAAATGACTTTTTAAAAATCTTTTCTTATTCAATATAAAATGTTGATGTCGTCTTATTGTCGATTTGATGAGTTTGAGGTATTTGAGAGAATTTGAAGGAATAAACTTAATCAAATCTCCGGCCCATGTCCATGGCGTCACAGATGAATTGGGAATTTTTATTGTGAGGGCTGAATAATATGCTTTACTTATACAGGTGGCGAACTTTAATAAGTCAAGCAAATAAAGTATCCCCTATTTTAATGCTTGGTTCACTCAAAGAGCTGGACTAAGTTAAGCTAATTAAGAACTCATTGACAATAAGATGTAAGTACTCATAAACCATCAATTGAATCCGCTTCCAATTACAGAAGATAAGTCGAACGCAATTGATTAAATAAAAATGAACACAAAATGCAATATGTTGGTAATTTTCAAATAGATTTTTTTTAAAGGAATCAAAAAACATATTGTTGAATGCATAGTTTCACCAATAGCAAAAGAATTTATGCATGTAAAAAAAACAATTTTCCTGCAATATACTTGTATATCTAAAGTGTACCCTTCAACCGTTATCAGGATATTTACATAATTTTACTTGAGAATTCGAATAAACCCTAGTCATGAGAGATTGATAGCAGTCTTATAGCAGTAGATAAAAATGAATTATTCATAACATTAAATGAAGTCACGACACTCTCATTATTTATTCTTAAATAAGTTCATTATTTTGTCTCAATTGATAAACTCATTCAGAATAATCTCCCGATTTTTATTTATTGAAGCAGATTAACCGCTACGATCAGAGGATCCCTCTCACTCTTCCCCAGTCTGTAAGATATATGTATTAAACCATAGAGATAAAGACATAGAGACTTATTGGATTCTTCAGAGGAATACTTTTTGTGCCAAATATAAACACATCTTTCTATCTCTATGATCAACTTACGATGACGTAGTACCAATTACTTTATTTATATGGGCACAGGCGACAGCTGAACGATGTTTCTCTGCTATTGAAGGGAATACACTCTCTATATCTTTATATCCCTAGATCAGGGGGGGGGGGCAGAACTCATGTAAACAAAGAAGGATATTTCCAATAAAAAAAATGTGATGTCATCACAGCTACGATTTGCCTATGTATCTAATACCTCTAGGACAACTAAGCTAAGAACGTAAAGGCTCTCAAAGGAATAACGTCCGGAGGCTCCCTCCCGCCACGAGCCACCCGGGGACGCACAGCTTCAGCATCAGGGAGGAAGTGGAAGTCCTGAACACCGCACAGGACTCTGAGGCCTTTGGCTGTTAGCCCGCACGCATCTTGGAGCTCCGGAGCAACGTGGCCGTCCTCTGCAGCTCCGCCTCCGCCGGAGAGCTCCGGGTTTCAAATTTTTATTTCCTTTTGAAATTAATCACTGTTTTTAAATGTACCTTTGATTTTATAATAACAAATAGCTACTGTGACGTCATCTGTGACGTTTCAGTTTTTCTTTTCTAATCAGAGGAATCTAAACATTGCGTTCTGCGCATCTTGTATTATCTATTATCTTTGTCCCTAGATATATCAAGACATAGAGGACTTGTATACTTAAATAACAAATTAATTGCAGTGCGGCCAGAGGGTTGGGGCCCCCGATTTTAGTATATGTACTGCCGAAGCAAGTACGAGGGTTGGGGCCATAGAGATATAAAGATATAGAGGGCTTATTGGATTCTTCAGAGAAATACGTCCTAATGCCCAATATAAACAAATCTTTTTATCTCTATGATCAGCTTACGATGACGTAGATCAAATTACTTTGTTTATATTGGGCAATGGCGACAGCTGAACGATGTTTCTCTGCTATTGAAGGGAATAAGCTTTCTATGTTTTAATATCTCTATAGTTGGGGACCACTGTCCTAGAGCACTGGTGAAGAATATCCCAATAGGACGTTTATCAGAAAGACCAGAAGTCTTTCCACAGTGAATTTTAATCAGGGACTAAGAGTATGATATCCTTGCATAACATTGTATAAATCTATTGGAATTTGGAATTTCGATATTATTATAGATTTCCTCTGCGGCAATATAACTGATTGCAGAACGAATGAGTCAATCACACTCTCAATTCGGGTACGGTTACTTCGATCTTTACTACTAGAAACAAAGAGAAACCACACTTCAAACACGGCCATCGTGCTAACATTCCTCACAAACTCTCTATGATTGTACTTATTATGAAGGATCTGGATGCGCGAGTCCGTTGAACATATTCATGATCGATGTCCAGTGCTAGGAGCTACCACATGATGAAGGAGATCCAAACGTCTCGTCTCCTCCTCCGATCATTGAAGAGGAGGTATGATGAGACGAGACGGGGCAAATATAATGACTGGAATCATGCCACCCCTCCACTCCCATTCGAGAACTTTTATGATCCAAGCAATGATGAATCAATGTAAACAATAACAACAATAAGAACAAGGCAGGAGACTCGCATGACGAAAGACTTTTTCGTAGTTCTTCTAATAAGTACAATAATAGAGGTTTGTGAGGAATGTTAAACGATGGCCGTGTGAATTGGGGTTTCTCTTTGTTCTAGCTCAGGTAGGAGATCGGAGTAACCGTACCCTCAATCCAAAATTATCTACCAATGTTTCCAGGTTAACCAATTCCTCATATTTGAGACTCGTGTCCTTTTCCATATAAAAACTGAGATTATCCGCATGACGGTAGACTCATGATTGAGGGCCAGTGGGTGAAGGCCCATTCGCAGCATTTTGAGTTCATCGATCTAAAGAGAAGACAATGGATGAACATACTGTGTGATGATCAAAGTACTTGGAAAGTCTTCACCTTGTGATAACATGACTGTAGGTAGTCATAGGTGAGCCGGTCATTGAATTCCCTAACAATATGGGTCCGGATGGGGATTCTCGTAGGATCCCAGCTTTCGGCGCTTACATTTCATCATGCAGAGGGTTGGATTAATGAGGGTTTCGTAGAATCTCATTGTTTCGTCATATCCGACTAGAAATAAGGAGAAAAATATATAAACCTGCATTGTTTCTAATGTATATCCCTTCTGTATAGAATATAAGTAGGACTTGGGATAATCTGGAATACAAAAAAGAGCTTTTAAAGGCCAAAAATCTGGATTAAAACTTTATTAATATTAATATAAAATAACAAAATCTGATTAAAACTATTAAAATTAATATAAAATAACAAAATATGGGAACAAATATGAAATATATCTTCCTAAAAAATCGTGAAAAGGGATATTCAAAAAAATAAAAAAAGGATGTAAAAAGGAGGCGCGCTGTACGCAAAGATCTAAAGAGGGCGTACGCCGTAGAGAGAAATTGAATCGCACGATTAGAATTTAAGCATTAATTACAATTAAATGCACGCAGTCGACCATATTCCTTTTTCTCTAATTTTGTCAATCAGGTAGAAAATTGCAATATATGCTAATCATGCAAAAAACGTGTTTGGTTCAAGATATGTATTAGCATATTTTTTGCCAAGCTATTATGGTAAGAATAATAATCGGGTATTCCGTTCTAGAGCGTGATTGGTTGAAGGAAACGAGGTGCGAGAACAAAAAAAAGAAATTGATATAAACAAACTGGCTTCAGATTACTTATTGTGGTGTTAAAGGGAGCAAAAAATCGAATCCTTTTTCATAAGCCTCAAGACAATTGAAATTCTTATATGAATTTGAAATTTAGCATATCTACTTCTTTCTGCATTTTATTTAGATATTAAGTGATTCCTCTCACTTTGAGGGGAAAATGAATATTTGTGGTGGTGGGGGACTCCTCATATGGCACTCATTCTCTGACAATAAGACGTACAAGTAGAAGGAAATAAATGTTAGCAACTGAAGAATGATGTGTATTGCTTTGTTAGCTATTAAATCACCCTTAATTATAATATTCCGAAAATCCGGAAGATTCATGTGATGAGTCAGTAGAAACTCATTCGAAAATAATAATAAAACAGCTGCTAATAGCAAAACGCTACAATATTAGATTATTGTGAACGAAAACAAATGTAGTCGTTATCACACATTAATAACACTATGTAACAGGATTTGCCCCCAGGCTGAAATTCCTAATTTGAGTCCCATTTGTACGTATATTCCAAAAATGCAACTTAAAATATCCTCCAAAAAAAGATTTGGACTTTATTTATTCCTTTTGATCAATATTAATCTTGGCCAAATAAATTGATATTTTCTTTACTTTCATCCAGATATCGAAATTATAAAAACTGTCGGAAATGCATTGACATATACAAAAAAGATATTAATTATAGTCAATAAACTTGAAACAAAAATTATATAGCCGCTTAAATAGAACACTAAAAAATGATAATTTTTGAAATATGAAGCCTATTTTTTCGAATAGTACGAAAGATATTGAAATTATAAAAACTGATTAGAAATCCATTGACATAATAGAAAAAATAAATACTACTGACATTTGTGGTTATTCTTACTTTCAACAAGAAACTGGGCGGTCAACCATTAAAATGATGAAAATCTGATTTTCAAAAAAGCCCATAAAGTCCAAACCTTTTGTTGACAATATTTTAAGTGGCATTTTTGGAATCTACGTAAAAAATGGGGACTCAATTAGGAATTTCAGCCAGGGGCAAACACAGAACTTAATTATGTACATAGTGTTTTTTTTTTGTTGTTGCATTGGCTCGATGGATAAGAAATGAATATATTATAGCACTGTCAAGCCTAAAAAATATGATCTCCACTTGTTTGTTTGAGGGTAGAATTGAGGTCAAGTTTTGCATGCCAAGGTGAATCGATACACAATCTTAACCATTTCACTAGAACACAAAACACTTTAATCTGTCTCATTTTACCTTGGGAAGAAACGCCAAACAGGAAACCCAATGTATCAATTCTTAAGAATTGCTGGGATCTGCTTTAGTTCTGGAGGATGTTGATTAAAGCATTTTGAGCCATCCTCCCTTAAGACAAAAGAAATCCAACTCAGCCAACAAGGGATAAGACAAATGACATCCT
>CP045900.1:19911978-19929602 GCA_013387185.1 Caligus rogercresseyi | reverse complement strand
TATATTGAAAAAATCTTATTTTTTGAATTAATTGCCGGAAACTACAATTGTAAGAGGATCCATAATGATTGATCAATGATTTATTGAGGTTAGCTGATCTTTCAACGGATCCTCAGATGTTGATTTTCATAAAGTGCTATAATAAGTAAGAACCTGGGAATTGTTGAAAGAATATCGCTTTCAATTTTAAAGAAAACATTCTTTGGAGTATCTAAATATAATCTGATAACAGATGCATTACCCTCTAACGACAGAGATGATGCTTAAATAAAACCTTTTATAATGTACATACGTGCTTCATATAAGGCATTTTTCAATAATAAAGGTTGTTGTCCTTTTTTATTATAGGTAACTATATGCAAGTTCGTTTACTTACATTTGATAGTAGCCTTTATACATATCACTATAATCCTTGCAGATTTGTACCAGTAACATTTTGAGTGTAATCAATTAAAAATAACCTTCCTCCTCTGAAGAACTTGAAACTCCCTTCAATAATATATCTGAGAACCCAGCACCCTACGCCGCCTATAGCTCCCTAATTTCATTTTGCTTTGAAACTCCCTATGCCAACAAGATAAGTCCCTTATAAAATTATAACAAAGAATTGCGTCATTAAATATTTTTTATTCAATAACAGATAAGAGGGTATATGCCATAGAGATGAAAGATATCGAGAGCTTATTCCCTTCATCTTATTTTTGTGTCCAATATAAACGAAGTAATATGTACTACGTCATCGTAAGCTGATCATAGAGATAGATTATATCTCTATGATCAGCTTACGATGACGTAGTACAAATTACTTTGTTTATATTGGACACCATAGAGATATAAAGATATAGAGAGCTGATTCCCTTCATAGCAGAGAAACAACGTTCAGCTGTATTCTGAGTGTTCAAAATAAACAAGGTAATTTATTCTACGTCATCCTAAGCTGATCATAGAGATAGAATCTATCTCTATGATCAGCTTACGATGACGGAGTACAATTACTTAGTTTATCATGAAAACACAGAATACAGCTGAACGTTGTTTCTCTGCTATTGAAGGAATCAGCTCTCTAATCTTTATATCTCTATGGTATATGCAGAACCTAAAAATATTAAAGCTGGTTGACGCTTGATCTAACCAGCTCAACAAACCAATAATTCCTTAAGCTCAAGCAAAATATGTATCCCAAGTATGTACTAACTTCAGATCAACTCAATTACTCGAGAAAAACATACAAACTTATAATAAATAAGATCCACAAGTACCCAAGTATGGCCTTATTTTTATCTGGATAGGTCATATTCCTTCGTATTTGCTTCTCACAAGCTGTATATTTTCACATCAATGAAGAGTAAATGATAAAAATATGCATTTGACATTTCAAATCAACCTAAAATATTATGATCAGGTGTTTTTTCTTTATTTTTCATTCAAAATTAAATACAAGAGCAAATTATCATGGCAGCCACAAGCGGTGAGGCCGCTATGGAAGGTGATGACGTCATTAGTCAGATTTGCCGGACTCTTAATGTGGGAATTCCATAGAGGTATAAAGACATAGAGAGCTTATTGGATTCTTCAGGGGCATACGTCATATTGTCCAATATAAACAAATATTTCTATCTCTGATCAATTTACAATGACGTATATCAAATTACTTTTTTTAGTTTGAGCACAGGCGACAGCTGAACGATGTTTCTCTGCTATTGGAGGGAATAAACTCTCTCTATATATATGGGGAATTCCATAGAGATATAAAGACATAGAGAGCTTATGGATTTTTTCAAAGAAATACGTCATATTGCCCAATATAAACAAATCTTTCTATCTCTATCAATGAATACTAAAACAATCTAGTATTCATTGTCTCTATGATCACTTACGATGGCTTAGATCAAATGACTCTTTATGTTGGACACATAATTCAGCTGAACGATGTTTCTCTGCTATTGAAGAGAATAAGCTTTCTATATCTTTATATCTCTAAAGGGAATTCATCATAGAGATAAAAAGATATCGAGAGCTTATTCCCTTCATCTGTATTTTGTGTCCAATATAAACAAAGTAATTTGACTACGTCATCGTAAGCTGATCATAGAGATAGATTATATCTCTATGATCAGCTTACGATGACGTAGTACAAATTACTTTGTTTATATTGGACACAAAATACAGCTGAATGATGTTTCTCTGCTATTGAAGGGAATAAGTTCTCTATATCTCTATGGGGAATTCATGTTTGTAAGTCATAATTATGACGTCACAGGCACGGTTCTAGAACATACCGTAAGTCTAATAAAAAATATTAGTTTTAAGAACAAATAAAAATCCAGAGAAGATTTTATTATTTTTAAATAATTAATAGATTCACATGTATATTATTATTATTATTCCTTAGAAAATAAATGTTTGGCAACATTAAGTATAGATGATTACCGAAAAAACAGACTAAGAGATTTTTTTTTTCTTCTTCTTTCCTTCTCTCATGGCACGGATGAGAGTTGTGTTATTAAACTCGCTTTTTTGTTGTAAGTTAGAATATGTAATAGTACAGAATGAATAATAGTATATATATTGAGAGTATTTACAGGGAACGAATACATACATAGACAGTCATTTTTGTTCGTTGAAACAATCACTCAGGTCACATCAGTCTTATGTCTTATAAGAGCAAAGTCACGGAGAGCAACAACCCCCTGGATATTCTCTTCATAATAATTGAGGAGAGAAGGAGAGAGAGGAGATAAATATATAGTTTCTCCACAATTTTTTTATAATAGAAGAGGCTTGAATCATTGGATAGGATGAGGAGGAGATAAGCAAGCATGGTGATTGAAGAAGGGCATGACAAATGGACACGCCGCGAGGATGAGAGGCCTACCTAACGAGATAGCAAGGAATATATTAAGTGTTCGGAAGGAAGGCCGGAGAAAAATGGTCGAAAATCATCATATAACTTTTATGAAAATAAATGTAAAAAGATTTAATACATTATGCTCTAACAAAAAAATTAGTATTTTTTGTTATGTATTTTCACTATTACCTTTCACTGGTTTGATTTTAATTGCCTTGATCATTTCATTGCGACACAAAAGCTTTAATGTTTACTCATTTATATTACTCAAGACATTTGCCTCTATTTTTAATACATATAATTTCTTATATTTGCTTAATAACTTTGAAACAATAAGGTTTGAAGGAGATAAATGCCCTTAGAAGCCAATGATCACGTCAACGTGGCCACTTCATTTAGGAACTTTTGGGCAAAAGGTATTGATAGAATAAATTCAAGTGAAAAAATAGATGTTAGCTCATAATATTTTGCTGATAAAAGTATAGCAAACATGGACATAGAAACGTATTTAGCCATTCCTTCCATGGAAACAAATTAAAAGTATTTTTTATGGATAAATAGGTTCAGAGAGTCGATGGCTTAGTTGAATGATATGTTTATGTCATGCTTAACAGGACTCTGAATAAATCATTGAATGAGGGCACTTCTCATAAATAATCCTTTGGGAAAGGAAGTAATACTCTTTTAAGGTTGTGATGACGTCATATGTCTTCTTAACATTTGTATAAATGTATTTCCTGTCTTTCATTTCAACCATTTTCCTCCCGTACCATTTTTAAATATTAAAACAGGAGCTTATACGTAGGAATGTGATCGATTGTATGCATTATGATATTAAAAGGATTTAGAACGATAAACAAAGGAGTTATAAGATTTAACCTGATATTATATGAATAAAATGTTTCTTCTGTCAACGGATTTTTGACCAAGAGATCCTCTAAATGCTCCTTAAAAATCCCAGATAAGAGAAGTATATCAAGGTATATAGAATATAAGGGTATGTTTTCATGGAGAGTGAAACGTCATAAAGCTTATTATCCTTTGTTGTCATAAAAATATACTGTAATAATTTTCTTCCCGCTTGCCGGTGATTTTTAATGACGTCACACCGGCAAGCGAAGAGTTAACTCTCATGGCAATATGAACATATATGTGCTTCATATACATTGCTTTTTTGTTTGTGTGCATGGATCAGTATGATACACTGGAAATGTGTAACAAAAAAAACCTAGAAATATATGAGTCACCAGGGTATGCTCAAAAAATATGATACTTATAAATAAGTATTTAAACGTTGAGTCATTAAAACACTGTCAAAATATTGATGTAAGAGTAGGGCTTTTGTAGCCAAACTTTATTTGTCACCAGGATACAATGAAAGCATAGAGAATATAATGTGTAAGTGACGTATGGTAAGGCTAAAATTTGGGGTATTTGTGTACTCTCCGTTGTTGGGGGAAGAACAGGGACAGAATGAACTAAAAACAAAATGAGACTTTATGTATTTATCGTGAAAAATGGCGAGTGATATGGTCCATCATGGAACTCCATATTTCATGGAGAAACAATATTTTATATGATAGATGAAGTTTCACTTTCTCTTAAGTTATTTATGTTGCTGTCGCAAATATTATCCCGTACCATTTAGCCGTACCATACGTGACTTCAACACTCTATATTCTGTATGGTTCAAAACATTTTAAGTTACAAAACAGTGTGTTCATATTATTTGAGCAATGTTAAAATCTGAATTTAAGGGGAGTTTTCTCGTTTATTATATAAACATTATAAAAAGACTTTTTAAAGAATGTATAAGATTGGTATATGACAACTATTATTATTATTATAGAAGTTGAACTTTGCAGAGATTTGATTTTATACTTTAAACGGATCACATCCCTAGTGTTAGATCATTTTTGAAGAAGAAGAGCGTGAGTACAAGCGATAGGGAAGCCATTAGGCTAATAAAAAAGAGGTAATTACATGAATTAATTTTGGGATGTTCCATCAAAAATGAAAATGGGTTAATCGCGTCCGAGTCTCTGAGTTGAGGGTATTGGAGAGGCCCAGGGTGGAGAGATTGAGGTTCCTAAGGTGATAGGATGAAGGAGGAGGAGAGTATTAATGGAGAGTGGAGAAGATATTGAGTAATGAATTCTGCCCCCTTGAAAACGCCTAATAACTTTATACCAAAATTAATAAAAACATTTAATCAAAACAAGCATTATTTAAATGAACAAAAAAGATTTCAATTGATTGGTTGAGGGACTACCAGGGTATGTAAAAACCCCAAAATTTTGAAAAAACCGGGTTTTACCGTGGGTTTTTTCGAAATTCGGGTTTTTCATTACACCATTAATTAGCTATTATCTAATTAATGGTGTAATGAAAAACCCGAATTTCGAAAAAAAAACCACGGCAAAACCCGGGTTTTTTCAAAATTTTAGGTTTTTGACATACCCTGGGGACTACAGATTCAACTTTTAAGCTAATGTGATTGGTGGGAAGGCTTAAAAAATAATCAGCTATAATTTTTGAATGAATATGATTGGCTGAAAGGCGGCGAATTAGGAAATCGTGTTCTTATTGAGCAAATTTGATTGGCTGAAGACATAAAAAAGAAACTACCGGGGCTCTTTTTGAACTAATGTGTTGAAGGACTAATATAATAATTAGATGGAGTTGTTTTAAAAAAGAAATAGGTTTCAAGACTTGAAAATGAGAGTAAATGTCTTATATGAACTATTTTCGTAGGTTGTATGGTATACAAATTAAGGTACTTATATAACTATTTTGATAGATTTATATCTTAAAGAAGAAACATAATATTTACTTTTTTAAACACATATTACTAATACCACGAAAAACATAAGATATGAAACGTATGGGTGTATATTATGGAATGAAAATATACACTTTCACCTTTTGTTTATAAGCCTAATACTAAAATATGAAAGGTCAAAGCCTTAAATCTACTTGTATAAAATTAAAATATAAATATTTAAGAAAATATGCATTAGATGTACCAAATTCTTGGGAATTATCTCCCCATTTTACGAACCAATTGTTGATTGACACTAAATATAATTTTAAATTTGTTAAAGGGCATTCGTATAAGCAAAATACGTTCTCATTATATATATATATCACGAATAGGTTATAATGAAGGGTGAAAAGATAGTAGAGAAAGAAGAAGAAGGAATGACAATTGTAAAATAAATATGAACCGCATATTAATTCTTTTAATATAAATATATACATATATATTGATCCAAATAAACAACTTCTCAAAGAGATAGGAGTGGTATCAAGGTATAATAGTATATGTGTGTATTAAAAGTCTTGCACATTATTATATAATATATATAGAGAGAGAGGTGATTCTATAGCACATAAATATGTTTACTAAGAGATTAACAAGGGTTTTCTCTTAAACGTAATTCAAGCCAATTCCTTGTGCCCCTAAAAAGCATTTTCAAAAGGGACAATAATCAATGCGTCAACAACACTCACTTGAGGATCTGAGAAGAAGGAGGAGAATAAAGGAAGGAACATAAATATAGATATTTAAAAATAGAGTTTAAAATATAAATAAAAAATTCAGAGCAAGAAGAGAATGTTGAGTAATGTTGTGATTATTATTATTATGGCACAGATGGGCTTGCTTGTTCAGTGTCTGATTTGATTGAGATTTTGAAAGGATACCACCAACACAGACTGAGTGTAGTGTAGTGTGGCGTGTCTGTGTGTCTTTTCGGTCAAAAATATTGGCGCGAGGTACAAGAGGAGGTCAAGGAAGAGGAAAGAAAGAAAGTGTGTGTGTGTTTTTTTTACAAATCCGTTATGCGTACTCGGGTTTGGTGATGATGGAAGTTTGTGGTATGAGCGGATTCTGTGTTTGTAGAATGGCTTGCACGTATTGCGGTGCGAGTGTGGTGGTTTGGGGTACGGTGACTTGTGTGGGGAGTTGAATGGAGGATGGGAGTGAGTGTGGCAGTGCTGCGGAGGCCTGTGGCTGCAGGGACTGATGAATGGAGACGACGGGGCTGCCTTGCTGGGCTTCCTGCTGCGAGGCCTTCTTTTTATGGCTCTTGGGGGGTCTGGACTTGAAGTGAACGCTCTGAACGTGCTCCTTGATTTTGTCTTTTCGTCCTGAGGTGTGTGCGCAGAATTCGCACTTGTAGGGTCGCTCCGCGGAGTGAACGGTCTCCAGGTGACGCTTGATCTTGTCCTTGCGCCCGAAGGTGGAGTCGCAGAGGTGGCAGCGGAAGGGGCGCTCCTTGTAGTGGACCGTGTTCACGTGCCGACGCATGCGGTCCTTCTTGGAGACGCGGTAGGGGCAGTACTCACACTTGAGGGAACCAGAGGAATCACCCACGAGAAGCTCCTCGGGGATGGCGCTACCATCACGGGCGTTCACGGGGGCCGTGGGAAGGAGGGGACCCTGACCAGGCGCTAGGAGCAAGTGCGGAGGGAAACTCACGCCGTTACTCCCGGAAGACTCCATACGAATTCTATAAGACCTCCAAGGAATCACTTCGAAACACAGAAACACACACAATAATAACAGCGAGGAATAATAACACAATAAGGAAAAAAGGGGGAAGACACCAAACTAAGAACCACTGAAGTCACGTGATCACCATCTACGTTTTGTGCATACTTCAACCTACTCATCCTTATCATTGTGTACAAACTCTCCCTCAACACTTCCCCTTATTCTTTTTATTCTTTTTCTTCGCACAGCGGCAGTCTTGAGCATTTTTTTCCTTTATAGTAGTAGTAGTATAGAAGTAGTATTCATAAAAAAGGGAAAAACTTTCATGATTATTTTTCCCCCTGGTGAGCCCAGATAGAAAACGCTCAATTCCCCTTTTTTACGAACTACAAATATTATTATTATTGTAGACTGCTGAGGACCCCCCTCTTAGCTCATTCCATTTTTTCATACTGTGGAGGGTTTTTTCTCGTATGTGTCTCTTCTAATAATAAATTATGAACGTGTATGTTTATAATAATGGTATGCTAGGCTTCTTTTTATATTAAAAAACATTTATTTTTAACAAATTCATTTAATTGCTAGATAAATGACGGTTCTTTGACCTTTGTTGGGATTGGACTTATGTCTTGTAGGTTTATCTATATATATTGCAAGATGAGCATTTGCTATGCAACATCCTTGGACGTTGAACCCCCCCCCCCCCCCCATGGATCTCACCATGAACTAGTCAATTCAAAACGAAAATTGGGTTATAGATGTGGTTTTTTTGTGGGTGCTTTGTTTGGTCATCACTCGTTTGACGTGGCCTTGCTGGGTTGATTTTATTCATTGGAAGGGTGAGAGCTATCAAATGTTGTGAACTCTCGTAAAATACATATATCAAATAAATGAATGACATCGCAAAAGGGTATTTTGTTAATTTAATTCATCAACATCTGTATAAATCGAAATGATCCGTCTTTTGACCACGAATTTAATTAACTATTTTTTAAACAACTTGAGTAGTTTGAAAAATAGTTAAGTATTTAAGGAAGTGGAGATCTAAGAATTCTTAGTATTTCCGTTTATTTAAATACCTACATCCAGAGTGATTAATTGTTTAATCTTAGCTTAAACCAGGGTTGTGGTTGAACTGAACAACGAACGCCGATCGCAAACGTACGTTCAAAATGAAACGCCTGAATGGAATATAAATGAACGGTCGAAAGGATTTTTTTGTGTTGGCGTTCGGTCGTTTAAGTTATATTGCTTTCAAAGTGTGGACATTTTTTTATACAAAAGAAGTTCAATCAATGTTTCTTATGTCACTTCAGAAAAAGTGTAGACGTTTTTATACAAAAAGAAGTGCAATTGAAATTACTGCGAGTCATTCTGGAGTAAAAGTGAGGACGGTTTTTTAATAATGGAATTTTTTCAAATTTGAAATAGGAAATAATTGATATTTTTCAACGAACGGACGACACTAAAAATTGAACGGACGAACGCCTGAACGGATTATTTTAAATTGAACGGACGAACGCTTAGGTTGCGAACGCCCCCAAGCCTGCTTTTGACGTACTTTCTATAAAAGCACACCATTGAACAATTTCATAGGAAGAACTAACGACTGATAGTTGGCATTTCCTTAAATTAATACAACCGATGCTACGTTTATTCTTATAATAGATTGTAATAAATGAACACAACTTCTTACCATTAGCAGCTTTTTTTAAACGAATCCCATTTCGATACATTTCCCTACAGCAAATTCAAAATAATGAATAATAAATAACAAATTTATAACTTACATTTTAGGCAAACAATATTTGGTTTGGCAAAGGGATTTTATTTATCCAAAATGAGTAAAATCAGTTAATTAATTTCCGTGAACTTTCTCCTACGAAAATTAATTATTGATAGCTCTGCCATTGATTTAGTTTTATAGAAAAAAGAATGAGTTTATAAACGTATGCAATAATATGTGAAATAATGAGTATGAAACGGTGTCCAGAAGAAATGGACCAGGAAATATGGACTAAGAAGAAATGGACCAGAAAGAATGGACCAGGAAGGAATGGACCAAGATAGAAAAGGAAAATGATGACTCATGGAAGAAATGGACCAAATACATAGGTAGGCAAGTTTTCTAGTGGAATATATCTATTATTATACAAATACTATTTCTCATGTAAACTGAGTAAATTATGACATAATTTACCATGTTGTTTTTTCATAGTATAGAAAAAGTAGTGCCTTCATTCGGCCGGATTGAATACACAAATTCTCGACTCGGGTCATTGGAGGCTCTCTCATTTATTATTGTTGACTGTGACGTCACACTTCACTCTACTATCTCTTCACATATCCATTATAATAATTGCGTCCGAAATTAGGGCTCCAGGACTTTTGTTAGACAGCCATTTCTTAGACGGACACTTCTTAGACGGACATTTCTTAGACACGGACACTTCTTAGACAGCCATTAGTTAGACGGACACTTCTTGACACGGACACTTCTTAGACAGGGACATTTCTTAGACACCCATTAAAAATGTACTCACAATTAAAATAGGCCCTCGGGTTCCGCCGAACACAATCGGGGTGTTTTGGGGTTTAAAAAAAACCGCCAATGGGATCTCGGGTTCCGCCGAACACAATCGGGTGTTTGGGGTTACAAACCCACCGCCAATGGGCCCTCGGGTTCCGCCGAACACACGCAGGGTGTTTTGGGGTTACAAATTCCCCGCCAATGGGCCCTCAGGTTCCGCCGAAATCAATTGGGGTGTTTTGGGGTTACAAATCCCCGCCAATGGGTCATCGGGTTCCGCCGAACACAATTGGGCTGTTTTGGGGTTACAAATCCCCCGCCAATGGGCCCTCGGGTTCTGCCGAAAACAATCATAGTGTTTCGGGGTTACAAATCCTCCGCCAATGGGCCCTCAGGTTCCGCCAAACACAATCGGGCTGTTTTCGAGTTACAAATCCCATAAGAAATGTCTCATAACATACCGCCAATGAACCCTTAGATTTTTATCTTGCGACTATGAGTGTTTAAACAAGCTTCAAACAAAAATATCGGGATATGCCAAGTGTATATACAACATATTGAGTTTTAAAACCTAATCCCACGTCAATTTCCCTAATTATACCTAATTCAAACCCACCACTAAAGAATTGGGGTCTTATCTGTGTTATACATTATTGGGTTTTTAAGTATGGATGAATGATCAGTTGGATTTTATTTCCATGGGGTAATTAATTTTTAGCCGTTAATTATTAATAATTGTGACTGAGGAATCAAAAATTCTAATTGTGCAATTGATGCTGCTGGCATTCATTTATGTTGAACATTTTTGCGAATATGTTCGGCGGAACCATTGATTTGATTGGTGGGGGCCCGAATGTTTCAGCGGAACCTGAAGACCCATTGCGGGGGATTTGTAACCCCAAAACACCCTGATTGTGTTCGGTGGAACCTGAGTGTCCATTGGTGGTTGGTTTGTAACCCCAAAACACCCCGAGTGTGTTCGGCGGAACCTGAAGACCCATTGGCGGGGGATTTGTAACCCCAAAACACCCTGATTGTGTTCGGCGGAACCTGAGGGCCCATTGGCGGTGGATTTGTAACCCCAAAACACCCCGATTGGGTTTGGCGGACCCCAAAGGCCCATTGGCGGGGGTTTGTAACCCCAAAGCACCACGATTGGGTTTGGCAGAACCCAAGGGCCCATAAGCGGGGGATTTGTAACCCCAAAACACCCCGATTGGGTTGGCAGAACCCAAGGCCCATTGGCCGGGGATTTTTAACCCCAAAACACCCCGATTATGTTGGCGGAACCCGAGGGCCCATTGGTGGAGGATTTGTAATTCCGAAACACCATGATTGTTTTCGGCAGAACCCGAGGGCCTATTTTAATTGTGAGTACATTTTAATGGGTGTCTAAGAAATGTCCCTGTCTAAGAAGTGTCCGTGTCTAAGAAGTGTCCGTCTAAGAAATGGCTGTCTAAGAAGTGTCCGTGTCTAAGAAATGTCCGTCTAAGAAGTGTCCGTCTAAGAAATGGCTGTCTAACAAAAGTCCGGTTCCCGAAATTAGGCATATATTTATTCTTCTTAATGTATTTACTTTTTGAGTGCTTCTAACATCGCTATGTTCGTTGTTCAAGACAATATGTATTATTTATAATAATTTTGGTGATCTTGAACTACAATCGACATAAAGAAGAGAGTATTTATCTAAAATTGCAAAAATAAAATCATTTTATGTTATTATCTACTCAGTTTATATGAAAAAAGTATTTGTACAATACTTAGATATATTATATATTCCACTCAAAAACTTACCTACCTATGTATTTGGTCCATTTCTTCCATGAGTCATCAATTTCCTTTTCTACCTTGGTCCATCTTTCCTGGTCCATTTCTTCCTAGTCCATATTTTCCTCGGCCAATTCTTCCTAATATTGTATGAAACACGCATTAAATATTTATTTCAAGAAAATTTAACGAAAAAAAGGAGTTAATAGGTTTTATCAGTGAGCAATCCTTATCAAGGTTGTCAATATGTCTATTCCGACTTTTTGACTTTTAAATTTCGCGGCTATGTAAAAGTGCTACAAAGCTCGTATCTGACACTACTATGGTATACATTTTTTGAAAGGTCTAGACATAACTTACAAAAAGACATTTTTAGTTTGGATATTGCGTTCAACAGGATATACGTCTAAACATGGAGCTCACTAACACCGAAATTTGCACTATTTTAAAGTTTTCCTTAGTAAAAGGCAAATCCTCCGGATAAACGTTACGTGAGATTAATGGTGTTTTGGGAGATGGTACTCTATCACTTCGAACCGCAGAAGAATTGTTTCGACGATTCAGAGGTGGTGAAAACGGCACCATGGATAAGGCAGCCGGTGGAAGACCTGTGACGACAAATACCGATCAGGATTGGAAGGGAATCATCCACTATGAGCTCTCCCATATGGCCAGACGCTAATTCTACTATCTACTGCAAACAAATGGACCGCTTGAAGCAGGCAATCGACTAGAAGCGTCCAGAATTGGCAAACAGGAAGAGTGTTGTGTTCCACCAGAACAACGCCAGACCACACACTTCGTTGATGACTCGTAAGAAGCTACGGGAGCTCGGATGGGAGGTTTTATTGCATCCACCATATAGGCCGGACATAGTGCCAAGTGACTAACACCTGTTCCTGTCCATGGCGAGTGGTGAGTGGTGTAAAGTTGAACTCAAAATAAATTTATGAAAAATACGAGGGAGGTGTTATGAATTTTTTTTCCGTATAAATGGAAACATATTATCGAATCTACGTGAGGTTTTTGTCCTCACTGAGCTGGCCTTAGGACAGGTATTATTCATTCGAGTAAAACCTGTCCTAAGGCCACTCAGTGAGGACGGAAACCTCGCGTAGATTCGATAATATGTTTCCATTTATACGGAAAAAATATGCGCCGTTTTTAAGTCGTCTACAGACAATTTGGGGTAGCTTCTCCCTGTCAAGATAAATGCGATGTGCTAATCCCAAATCGTCTGTAGACGACTTAAAAACGGCACATATTTAAACTAAATATGATCCCTGTAATACTAGGCTTGTTCAAAATTAACACTTTTTTTAAACATTCAAATATATTGCTTTCTGGTTCTCCAAGGCTAAAACAATCGACAGGAAAATATTTTTAAATTAAACAGCAAGTAATAGTGGGATGCATAAGGGTTCAGCAAAATTAATTGAGGAATAACTTGGAAAAAGATGTTTTATTTGCTTGTCACCGCCACATTTTCGAAATTATAATCAGAGGAGTATGGGAGGCTCTTTTCTGCAGATGAAAAGTCCAAACGACGACATTTTTAGCTACGTAAAGGATAATTGGAATAGATTGGATAAAAGCAGCCTCAAAATTTTAAGCGAAATGGAAGGAAATAAAGGCAAATACAATTGTATGTAATTGTAAAAAATCTTAGAAAATACAGTCCTAGAGCTAATTATAGAGAAGTAGCAGAGTTGAGTATGATACTGCTGGGGACAAAACCTCCTCGAGGCATCTATTGGACCAAACCAGGCGCTGTTCACCAAGCACGTTCGATGGCGAGGAATATTTACTATATGAAGATGTATATGTTCTCAGAAAATACAAAGACTTCCTTACCAGAACAGGGAGTACATTTGGAAGATTTATAGCCCTAGCTACTTCTTTAGATCTTTTTGTCTTTTGTATTCATTTGATGTCGCATCTCGCCTCAAAGCCACACAAAAATCCGCAAGCATGGATGAACTTGTTGTCTCTTTCCTATCATTGTGCTGCCTTGGTGGAAACACTCCCTATGCTCATTACTCATAGATCCACAATTTTCAGGAATTAAGTCAAGGTAAGAGTGGAGAAAGTGATTTTTAAGAACATGTTGCAGTCCTGTTCTGCATAAGCTGACAGCAAGTTATCTACGTGTTCTTCATAATTTTCCTCACGATTGCTTCTAAGGAAACCTGCAACTACTGCCTTCTCTTCTGCCCCAAGTAAGCTCTGGAACTCATTATCCCGTATAAACTCAGGAATTTGTAGTCCAACAAACACGCCAGCCTTAATTTTCGCTTCGCTGAGCCTTGCAAACTTCTTTCCAAGATACTGGAAGGCAGGTTTGGATTTGTCCATGCCTTTGACAAGTTTTTCATCAAACTCAGTTAATGTGTAAAGATGGTGTCAAGATTATGGTGGAATCAATCAGTGCTTTGTGTAAGACATTTTTGCTTCCTAGCAAATCACCTTCAGGTCAACAAAAAGCAGCCATACATGTTGATCATACTTAATGAATGTCAATAATTTTCATAATTTCATTCATATTAGCAACATGGTCAATGGGAATAGAAGGTAGAACATTGCCCATATGGAGCAGGACAGGCTTTAAACTTGCCTTTGACGAGTCGATGAAGATGCTCCAATCCCTAATATCTTGGTCAACACCAATAGTTTTCCTCAATCCAGATACTCTACGACAAAATACGTAGTCACCTTCCTTGGAAGGTTGAATTAGACTTGAATGGTTCAAGGTCTTATTGCCTGGTGTGGAAGCTGGAGATGGAAACCTTCACTGCCAAGAGCTTTCACTATTGCAGTCTTGCTCCAAGCAACTCGGTCTTGGACTTAGGCAGATCCAGATCACGAACCAAATTGTTCAATTCATTCTGTGTGATCATGTAAGATTCGCTAGATTTAGCATGTTATGGACTGAGGTCAGGATCCAAACTCTTTGGTGACAAAGGTGCTATCGAAAACCTCATCATCAGAGTTTTTTTTAATGTGTAGTTAACTCTTCTGGTGGTATAGGAAAATAGTAGATCATCTTGATGGGATACTGTCCGTACTGCTAAGTGAATGTCAGGGTACTGGACAATCTGAAGCTTCTTCTTCGTCACACCTTTGTTGATTGGTGGAATCAGACAGAAATAGTAGTCGCTGGAATGACTATCGGTACATAAAATGACATAGACTCTCTCTTTTTTGCTCAACCTCTGTCGAAGATTTGTTGCACAGGTATTGTAACAAACATGTGGAACCAAGCTTTTGTCTTTGCAGCCAAAGTAGAGGTGGTAGGCTTTTTAACCATCGCACTCATCTTGCGTTTTTGTGACAAAAAAGTTACCGCGCCAGAAATGTAGAAGAACCTGTCTGCTTTGTTCACCCAATTGCAAACCATTTTTCAAAGACTCTATCACTGGTCTAGGTACTATGAAATACTTAAGCTTCTGGTTAAAGTTTAGAACTAACAATACCTCATCCGATAAACATTTAATTTTATGTATGATTTTGGAAAAATTCGATATGTCACTTTGAACCCCAAATACTTAATTAACTAAATTCGGTTTTTAAAGGATGAACGGTTTAAAGTACATCGAATACACTTTTATATAGGTTGCTATATACTTATTTCTGATTTGTAAGTGAAATGCAAATATTTACCTTTTAAAGTTATCGCATACAATTATTTTTGTACACACTCAAACCAATTGTCGATGCACCTAAAAAGCCATGGCAATCTTATACTGTACCATGCGATAACTCCATTCATTATATCTGGATTTTTTCCCATTATTTTAAAAATATTAAACACATACATCTCTTTGATCATGGTACTATACAAAAAAAGCATATTTTGATGCCTCGTAGCTTCTTTCTAAATAACGCCTGTTGGGCAACTGATTGTATTTGCAAAAAGCTTTTTTGGAGATAAACCTTTTTTACATTATACTAAAATGAAGACTAGATTGTGCTTTATATATATATATATATATATATGATATAATATATACTATAATATATATATATATATATATATATATATATATATATCAGGAAAACGACCGGGTACCTGTCGCCAGCAGGTTGAGTGTGTGAGCAGCACATCGCCTCTGTGTGGGCATCTTGGGCAGATTCTCTGCCTCATCTTGCATCTCTTCTCCAGTATGATTATGAACACTGACAATATTGCCACCATCAGGATCTTCGTGTTCTGGCGCGACAGCAAATGAAAATTGAAAGTAGCAAACTAAATGCTCTTGTTTTATATATTTATTTATTTACAATATCCAACTTAAACAAAAATTAAGGTGCATCATTTGCTTATTTTAAAACGGTATGACTGTATTATTAAAATGAATAGTTTTTCGGGGGTAATTTGTTGTTAAGTGTTTTGGACCGTTATTTGAAGATGATCAATTAAACGGGTTTGACTGTATGTATGTTTAATTTTAATTAGATCTAGTCATAGATTATTTTTTTGATAGCAATTAATTGATCGGATCGCTAATCGGGAAAAGTTCCTGATCGTTATATCGTAATATAGCAAAGAATTCCTAATCGTTACTTTTGATCAGATCGCTATTTTTTTTCTGATCACTCACAAGCCTGGTAATACTGAACACAAAGACAGTGCATGGGAGAGAGCGGCACACACCCTCCTAACTCGAGAACCTCCAGCGAGACTGTTTCACTGCAGCTGTGATTGGCCAGCTACACTCACACTTGGCAGTTTAAGGGGTTTTTCAAGGTCACTTACAAGCCAGTGTTGCTCCTTCTAGATTCTAGTCTCTACCCTATATATACTCTCAGCTTGAACTGGTCTGAAAACGTCAGGTGAGCTGTTGTGACTATTGCCGCCGTGTACATTTTGAATTTTTACAAAAGTCGTCTTCGATTTATCGTTTATCGTTCCTCTTTTTTTGGGGCTAACGGTAAGTGAATGAGCGATAATTTTAGAAAAACTTTGCGATAAACGATAAAAGGTTTGACCTCAGTGATAATTATCGTTTATCGCATCTTCATCGTACGCGGCAATCACTGTATATATATATATATATATATATATATATTTATTTATTTTTATATATATATACATACAGGGTTAGGAACAAAATTTTGCCAGTAAACTTCCCTTCCACCATCGTCGCTGAATCCATGGCCTATGAGGATGAGCGTGGACCCAAGACCATCAGGACGGCTGTTCACAAGGATTTGGGAATGAGTCGTCTATGCCAGGGACGCCTAGACACCTGCTCACCGATCGCTTGAAGCAAAGGCGCCTTGAACGTTGCAAGAAGGTGCCAACTACTTCAGAAGTCCAGCGTTCGAGTGACGATTCTCCGATAAGAAGATCTTCATCCTGGACGCCGTCTTAAACAGGTGAAATGATCAGTATATTGCCAAATCATTAGAACTAGGTCGAGGGCACCTAACGAACAAAGCACTCGCAACAGATAATGATGCTAGGGCTTTTGTCGAGCGATGGCAAGAAAATGCCTCCGTACTTTTTCAAGCCCGGCGAGAAAGTGGACACCATGCCTACTACAAGGTCCTGAGGTGGACGGTGTTGCCTTGGCTGAGGACCACGTACCTGACAGAAACTATACATGGATCCAAGATGGGCTCCATGCCATACGTCCAAGAGGTCCAGGATTTCTGCCGCGCCCACATATCCGACTTCTGGCCGGCCAATATGTGGCCCAGCTCAAGCCCAGACTTGAACCCGTTGGACTTTTTTGTGAGGAGCGATGGAAAGGACCCCAATAAGACGTCTCATACAAATTTGAAGGCCTTGCAGCAAGCCATCTGCAAGGCATGGGATGACATGAGCGAGGAGATATTTGCAACATCTGCGCCAGCGTCCGTCACCGTGTTGAGCTGTTATCGACAATAATGGTGGGCATATTGAGTAACATGATGCCCAAGGATCCTTCAACTCCATATTTTTACATTTTTGTAACTTGTTATTATTAGTATATATA
>CP045900.1:19875374-19903688 GCA_013387185.1 Caligus rogercresseyi | reverse complement strand
AAAAAAAGGGAAGTTTTTATTCAGCAAAACGATAAAACCCTACGACGAGCCACGACTCAGACGTAAACAACTGGCGTATGAAACAACTCCAGCCATCTTTGATCAACGTAACAGATAAAACGACAGGAAAATGATTGAATTGACCATTTATATGTATATTAAGTAAGTGAGTCTTAGAATAATACTTTATCTAGAGGAATTTATCATTAATGATGAATAATACTAGACAAGGGTTCGAACTTTTGGTCTATTGAAGAAATACTTATCTATCTAAACACATTGGAACTTCTTTAGGTTGGATATTTAACTCAAGACTACTTCAAAAGCATTCACTGCATTAGAAAATATATATTTTTTGTTAGGGTTTTTTAGATTCCCTTGGTAACAAAGGCATCATTGAATAAATAAAAATAAGTGTACACTCATGGTAACAATAATATAATGAAACTCCCATGGAGAGAGTCCTGCATCAATGGCTATTATTACATCGTTCTGAAGTCAGAAGGAAAAAAAATGAAGATAATAATATCTCTTTCTTTCCTTCACAAAGAAAACGCGCAAGCCAGATCACAAAGAAAACGGCTTATTTTTTGTCATCTTCATATAAAGAAAGAAAAACTGTGGTACGTCATCTTAACCATTCCAGATAGAAAAGGAGCTGCATGTATTATTAGTTTCATGCTCACTGCTTCTCTCTTTTCGACGAGGTTTTCATACATTCAAAGAGTCTTTACATAGGAAGAAGGAGTTGCATTATTTTGTTAATAAATGGTAGGGATCGAGTATATTTTCTTACAAAAGAGGTTTTTTATGTAATTTTCTAGGTATATGGAAATTTGATTATGAGTTTTAATATTTTCGGTAAAATATGTATAACTTATCAAGTAGTAAGGGTTGTAAGTCGTATGGACCATTTTGTCCCCTCTGAGAAAGTGGAAAAAAACAATGCCATTGGAAATATATGCCATGTAAGAGTCCCAAAGCAACAGCTGCCCATCGCTCTCATATGAGAGATACGAAGCCATACAAGAAGAGGATAAAGATCTTCGTATATTAAATATAAAAGATGCGACAATTATTGATTATAATTTTGATGTAAATGTTTAATAACTAGATTATAAATAACAACAATAATGTAATATTGAATATCATTTTTGCTGTGTTAGCACATATACCCCTTAGTGTGATCGTGTTCTTTTACTGTATGTATTGGCTTTTATCTATGTATATTTGTATGTACTATGGCAAAACAGCAATGGATACTTAACTAACTCCATGAGTCGTAATTGTTATTCTGAATTCTATGTAAATGATCATTGATTTATATATTTGAAAAAACTAATTACTGTCGAAAGAATTTATGCCGCGAAATCCTAGTATCAGTTTAAAGAATATAAAGTATATATATATATCAAAAACTTGTTGGTAGAATAATTATAAAGCAGTAAAGTACTTTTTGAAAAGCATAAAAAATATTTTTTGATTAACCAAATATTCTAAATTATCGATTTCTTCCTAATTTTTTCTCCAATGAAAAACAAAATTCCCAAATTTAATATATGCCATTGTGCATCCAGTTAATACTATATAGAGACGTGAAACATACTAACAGAGGACAATGGGGGTGGGGATTTCATAAGGTATTGTCTTTTTCATGAGTTTTTATATTTTTTTAGTTATTTGTCTCATCAATAGCTTAATTTTTTTTTTTGGAATACTGAATGTAATACAAATTACAAACATATATCTACACTGTTAATAAAATGACATTATTACATAAACTTAGTTCATGTCATTTATTTTAAGCCAAAATCCCATATAAAAGGTTTCATTATTTTTATATTATTTTTATATGTATTATATTTTGATAATTAAATAACTTTACAGAGTGTATTATTTTTAACTAAAAAAATGGATGCTTATAATAATAGAAATAGCAGCCTTATTAGTGTTCCTTCAGAACATAGCGGAGCTGGCAGTAGATGCATGCCTTGGGTGTCCCTTCGTCCAGGTTGATAAATACCCGTGGGTGTCCCAGGGCCCCGCCTCCGCCGTCACAGGACACGATCCGCTCCGTTACTTCAATGGGGGCCATCTTGGAAACAAGATCAATGGAGAACTGATCGTTGATTTCTTTCTCCGTGTTGAGGAAGCGAACGTTACGAAAGTCGGACTCCTCCCAGGTCTGGCCCGTGTGGGTTTCCTTGGAGCCGGAGTCAGTGCTTCGACGAACCTATAAGAAAAGTGACTGAATATTAACTTAAAAAGTCTAATTTAATATTTATTTATCGGACAAGCTTGCAAATGTTACACTTTTGACGTTCCGTCCAATTTATTACTATCCAATCATTGAATGAGCGATCCAGTTCAACACTGTTCATCTTTGCGTAACGTCCAACAATTTTATTTAAATACGATAATTCATTGTACTTTAAATTAACATATTAATATGTCACACTCAAATACTGTCCAGTTTAACTAGAAATACATTAAGTTTTAATACTCAAGGAATGCTTGATATTAAAAAAAGAGACAGTCCTTGTCATTTAAAATGAATATTAGTAGATTTATTTAGGAGAGGTTAAGAGAGTTGACCTCTCTCATAACCTCTCAGCACACTCAGTTTTTTTCTTGGTCAGAAGGCAAACTTCTTTTAAATATACTAATATTATTTTTAAAGTCAACAATGGAGGATAAAATGGATTTATTGAAACATTGCACTAAAAAATAGGTCGAAAATAATAAATACAGGGTGTGGAGCTACAATCGTGGAAAAATGTAATCAAATATATCTTATTATAGTTATTAACAAAACAAGTTGGCAAGAATTGTTTTTCGCAAAAGTTGTTCAATTTTTGACTTTTACTCAAACCATCCCCCGTCAGCCTCGATGACCGCCTCAAGCCTGGACCGGAACCTCTGCAGGCGTTGACAAGGTGCTTCCTGTTCATGCTTGCCACTGCCACCACAATGGAGGCCTTCAGCGAGACAACGCTGTTGTGAGCGCGCTTGTTAGATTCCCTCTTCAAGACGCCCCACACGTAGTGACCCAACGGGTTGCAGTCCGACGAGCTAGGGGGCCATATATCCTTCGACCAAAACATGGGCAAATTGTCCGAGGGCCAATTTTGGCCTTGGAGACCTCAAACAGCATCTGTCTGACCTTGAGACCATTTGCGGCCAGGTCCCTCAAAGAGATGCGGGATCGTCGTTGATCCTCTCATGGAGCTCGTGAAGAAACTCTGGAGTCCTCTTTTTGCTTCTGGACCTCTCTTGAGTCTTCCTTAAGGGTGTTGCATTGCCGTTGGACTCATTTCACTCTTGTACCACTCAATAGACAGTGGTTTTGGGAACTCGATAATTTCTTTTGGCGCACGGCCCGCTCGGAGGACGACCAAAATGGTTGCACGGCGGTCTTGTTCTGATGACATTTAAAAAAAAATATTTTATCTAAAAGTTGAGAACCAATTGAAGCCAAAACAATTGTTTTAAAGTAATCGGACTAAGGGTTCCAAGTTATGGCCTTTCAAACTTTGTCCCAATTGTAGCCCCGCACAGTGTACATATATTAAAAAGTAAATCTCATAATAATGAGAAAACTCAAAAGACAGTTAGGATCTAATGATAGCTCTTAGCACAGTCATAATTCAAACAAAGAGTTAATCAAGTATCAAGGTTGTATTGCCTTGTGACCTTGTCGAGGACACACGCAGTGATGACTTATAATCATATGCATGTACAAAAAGGATACAATGAAAACTGTAAATCGAGCCCCCCTCATTGATGAATTGACCCTGAGACGGGTTGATGGAGGTAATGCGAAGCAACAATGCAAAGAAACCGAGCCCATTATATATATATATATATATATATATATATATATATATATATATTATATATTAACATTCAAATATAAAAACATTCTTTGTTTAGGCCTTAAAAAACCAAAGAGATAATTTTTTATTTGGTCCACTCGAATGCTTTCCGCAAAGATCACATTGATTTTTTTGGACAAATATAGGACATAAAAATTATCCTTTAGGCCAGGGGTCGGCAACCCAAAATTTGAAAGAGCCATAATGAACCAAAAAATATTAAAAAAATGTGTCTGGAGCCGTAAAAAAAATAATTATTTATATAACATTCAAACAGTGCTCATATATCCTATATATTTTGCTCCTCCATCTTTTTTCATTTCCTAACATTTTGGAAAATCTCTAAAGAGCCACGGGTTGTCGACCCCTGCTTTAGGCAAACATTCATTGTAATTGAAGGTTTCTAAAGCGTTAGTCATATTTAATTTGGAAAAAAGTTTGATCCACTTGACCTGACACACACAGATTATATATATATATATATATATAGACGTAACTAAATATTGATACTTTAATCAGCAGTTTCTTAAGGTCATACAAGTATGTTGCATGTAATTTATTGTTTTGTAAGATGACTCAGTGCAGAGCACAAATATATTTTTGATAATAGCTATTGCGACTTTATTTTCAATGCATACAAAACAAAGTGAATCTACGATGGATTGATAAAATAAGGATGAGGCAATTCATGTCTTAAATCATACGATTGCTTACATAGAAACACTGAGTTTTCCAATATATAAAAATTTAAAAATTATCAAATGCATATTTTTGTTGAGAAAACATGCTCTTTTTTCTGAAACGTGATTGGTTAAAAGAAAAGGAGAGGGAAGTTTAAAAATGTAGTTGGTATTATGCTACAAAGTATTATTTCCACTCGGCGGCAGCTGTTGAGGAATAAACATCAGTTTTCAGAAAGAAGATCATCCTTAAAAATACTAATATTCTCTTCTCATGTGTCCCAATCCTTTCATTTACAATTTTTTGAATGGACCCATCCTAATCCATCTATCAATATGGATTTAATAAAGCAACTGCCCTTACTCAAGGACAAAATGTGTTTTCCCTGGAGTTTAGGACTACCACCCCCCGGACATTTACTCCCCATGCCATTTTCCCCCCGTTACTAATATTTCTTATCTCTTAAAGTCCACTAATGAAGTTAACCATGTTTTCTTATGACAAAATTGCATTGGTGTTTCAAACTTATGTTCCTAATATCGGTCATATGTTTATATGACCGATAGTAGGAGCATAGTTTTCAAACACTAATGCACAAGAAAACATAGTGAACTTAATAAGTGGACTTTTAGAGATAAGAAATACGAGGTTTGGTCAATAAGTCCGTCACTTTTTGTATTCCCGTCCATATAATTTGGTTGTCAACACTGCTCCTGTCAACAAGCATCTATCAGCTGACTTCTGTTAAAGTTTGAACACGCTGGGTCTTTTAGTTGTGTTTGACAGTCTTTACAGACAAACAACTTCGTGAGTAGAAAATGGAGAAAAGTGAATTTCGTGTGCTCATCAAGCATTATTTTTGCGGGGAAAAACCATTGCTGAAACAAAGGCTAAGCTCGATAAATACTATAGAGACTCTGCACCATCGATATCAATGTTAAAAAAGTGGTTTACAGAATTTCGTTGTGGTCGTACAAGCACCATTGATGCCGAACTCTTTGGACGCCCAGTTGAAGTCGCTACACCAGAAACAATTCAAAAAATTCATGATATGGTGTTGGCCGATTGGACATTGAAAGTGCGGGAGATTGTGGAAGCCATAGACATATCACATGGGTCAGTGGTTTCGATTTTGAAAGATCACTTGGCTATGAAAAAGCTATCCGCAAGATGGGTGCCGCGTTTGCTCACAATCGACCATAAACGCAATCGGGTGACAACTTCGATGGAATGTTTGGCTTTTTTCAACCGCAATAAGGACGAGTTTTTTCGCCGATTTGTAACAGTGGACGAAACATGGATACACTACAACACACCAGAGACCAAGCAGCAATCAAAACAGTGGGTTTTGAAGGGTGAATCGGCGCCGAAGAAGGCCAAAGTGGGTTTATCAGCCAACAAAGTCATGGCTACTGTTTTCTGGGATGCACGTGGTGTAATCCAAATAGATAACCTTCAGAAGGGAAGAACAATGAATGGCAATATTATACCAGCTTATTGGACCGATTTAATGAGGATTTAAAGAAAAAACGACCCCATTTGGCCAAGAAAAAAGTTCTTTTTCATCAAGACAATACAAAGTCCATACATGTGTTGTTTCCATGGCGAAATTTTACGAATTACGCTATGAATTGCTCCCTCATCCGCCGTATTCTCCAGATTTAGCCCCGAGTGACTATTTCTTGTTTCCAAACCTTAAAAAATGGCTTGCCGGAAAGAGATTTTATTCCAACAATGAAATCATCTCACAAACAAATACATATTTTGAGGATCTCGAGAAATCTAATTTTTTGGAAGGGATAAAAAATTGGAGAAACGCTGGACGAAGTGTATAGAGCTCAAAGGAGACTATGTTGAAAAATAAAAATAGCTTTTGTCAAAAAAAACTTTGTTTCATTTAAAAAGTCACGGACTTATTGACCAGCCCTCGTATCAGTATCAGTAAATGGCACGGGAGGTGATTGTATGGGGGGTGATAGTCCTGCTACGTTTTCCCTCATATCTGTCGATAAATCTTAATCGCACGTAGACAAATAATTAAAAAACATTCCTAACAAATGGAAAAATAAGTTTATTTGTGAATTTGCAAGAACAATGTTTTGGTTGTTTACTATATCCATAGAACTACCAATAAAGCACCCTAAGTTCTATATTTATATTTCAATCTCTCTCTACTCCAATCAGAGTTTGCATCGTACTCCAGGCCTCCCTAAGCAACGGCCTTGAAAGGATTCAAGGCAAAAGAATCAGGTCATAAATAAGTGAGAGCAAAAAAAAAAATGCGTCGTAGTTAGCATAATTAAATCCTTCACATAAATTAAAACAATTGAATAAAACTGATGACTTTTTTCAGGAAGTTGGATTGCAGTGCCGCCGTCGCTGTGTCTGTGATGAATTAAGAGAGAGAGAGGGATATTGCGCAGGGAGGACTGTCGCTAAGGGCCCACCCATTTATTAATGTTGGAGTTGTTATTATGATTTGAAACTGCCCGGAAGAGAAGAGTAGTTACAATCTAAAATTGTTATTTGATGATTTTTTAAATATACAATTGCGGAATAAATATTTTATTTACTTTTATACTGGACCGTACCAAGAAGAAATTAATTTATTACCATTAAAACTCAATATTTTATGTATAAAATGAGATCTACTCGAGTTCCTTTACCTAAATTTTTACATCTTTGATTATATTACTAATAACATGACGTTTTAATGTATTTTTGTTAATATTATATGAATAAAGTTTTACCTCGGTAAGAAGAAGATTAGTTACAAGGATTTTTCTATCAAGATGTCTTCAACGTCCTCAAATAATACAATTAGAAATCAAAAATTCCTTGAGCAAGGTCAGATTTATCAACAAAAAACAGGTCCTAGATTGATTTATTATTATTTATTTATTCCTTACGTGAAGTTTTGTGCTCAAATAAGCTCCTAATGGAAAATACTAAAAAATCCATAAAAAATTATATATATTTTTCACCACCATAATCAAATATATTTTTGATACGTTCAATTTACATTATAAAGTATGAATAAGAAACGAAGGAGAGATAAAAATCCAAACATGTAAGGCTGGATTTCTTACGATTGCTGTTGCTCAAAGGAATTTTTTCGATAAGATTTTAAGAAATGAGACTTTTTGTGTGTCATTTGTAATATACTACAAGCCCCTCATAAAAAGGCCGTTTTCTATCCAAAGTCAAATGCAAAAATTATAAATGACAAGCGACTTACTTGTAAGAATACCTTATTTTTTGTCGTTTTGGTTGGATAGAAGTGAATCCTTGAGGATATGAATAAGTAGTATAGCGTTAAAATTAGTCTCTCGAACCTAGAAAAGTTTTTATTTATTCTATTATCAATATTTTATTACATTGATGTAAAATAGTTGGCACAGAAAGAAGTCGAGATAAAGACTCAGATGCTTTTCGAGCAAAAATCTCTATTGATATAAGTAATATTTCTACGAAATGACATTTTATAGTCCTTGAAATCATGAACCACTCATTAATTCCATATTTAATTTATGGCTGATATGAGAAAAACTAAAAAAATAAGATATATAATATAATTTTTTTTCTTTTGTTTCTTAAATATTGCAATTGTTTTTGACAGATTTTTTAAAGATAAATTACATGCGTCATTTTTACAGGCACTGATTATATTAAAGAACATGCTTTTGTCAAACTGTATTTGATACCTAAGCAAGGAATTCGGGCGAATTTATTAATAAAATAATGTTGTCATGAGGAAATCTTTTTTTGGTAATGTTTCTTCAGCAAGCCCATAGAGATATAAAGATATAGAGAGCTGATTCCCTTCAATAGCAGAAAAACAACGTTCAGCTGTATTCTGTGTGTTCAAAATAAACAAAGTAATTTATAGTCATATAGTCACGTCATAGTAAGCTGATCATAGAGATAGATTCTATCTCTATGCTCAGCTTATGATGACGTAGTACATATTACTTTGTTTATATTGGACACAAAAATACAGATGAAGGGAATAAGCTATCTATATCTTTTTATCTCTATGACAAGTCCACGTCAAAAGAAGTGTTATTTTCTGGCTAAAACGTCATTTTCAGTTGTTGTTTTTTGTAAATACAAGATATTCTAAGATATTTATCGACAATGATATTTCATAACAAAGATTATATATAAAAATAATGTTTGTTATAAAAAACCAAAGATATTGTCCAAGAAGGTTTTGCTCCTCTTCCACAATTAGATAACTAGATAAGTATTTAATTAAACAATACCAATTTATTTCTGAGATTGTTAATGTTGGGAGTGGAAACAACAGTTATTTTTTACTGTTTTAAAATGTGTTCTTGTAAGTAGGTGTATTATAATTGCAAATTGATCTGGAAGAGTATTAATTTCATACTCATAGGTTTATTTTACATATTTTATACATTGGAATTCAAACAAATCATATCATTAAAAAATATACTTGAAATAGATTGTCAATGTTTAGAACAGGGATTTGTAATTTCAATACAAGAGTAAAAAATATATACAACTCAATAATGTAAAAAATATAAACACATTTATGTAAATATTATATAAAGTGGTTAACATTTAAAAAAATAATATTTTCATGGTTTTCAAATTCTATTATTATTGTACATTTTTATTTGTTAAACAACAATATTGATATGCCATGAATTTATAAAGACAACGATTATTTTCCATATATCAGACTGTTAAAACAATCCACCCAACTATATGGACAAGTAATCATCATTGAACATATTAAATTATCAAAATCCATATGAAATATTATAAAAACGTGATTTATTTTAAATTTGATTGGTCAAAAAATTGACAAAAAAAATTATATAAACTTGCTTTATTTGAAAATTTAATTTGTCATTAAATACCAAACAAAAATACAATATTTGAACCTATTTATAAGTATTTTAAAAATAGTCTCATTTTAGGAAATATAACGCCAATAAGTCAGGAATAAACTGTTTTAAAATTGTTGTGATAAAACTAAGTAGACTATTAAACTCGATACATGTTTATATATCATCCTTTTTAAACATATATCTATTTAAAAAGCCTGAGAAGAGGCAAAAATCCTTCTCAAGTCATACACATAAGGCACAATAGCCATTCGGCCTTTAAAGTTTAATAGTAAAAATAAATTACAAAGCTTAAAGAAATTCAAAATATATTGCTTATAAAACAATTTATGATGACGTTTGTAAGCACAAAGACAAAATATTCGATATGGATATTATTATATTTATTTTTATTAACAAAATGTTTTAACAATGTTTTTTTCATTATATTTTTTAAGAGCTAGAACAGGATAGTTCCACAAGCAAACCATATATAACCATTTTGATATCAACACAAAGTATTTATAATTTGTGTTGATAAAAAAAAAACAATTCAAAATGCCCGGTAGAAACCTATATATGTTTAATCCGAACCGTTACACATTATATTTTTATACAAAAATACATTTTATACAAATAACAATTACTATATTGCTTGATAATTTAAAAAATATCAAAATCAAAAACTAAAAAGCAATACAAAATAGTTAGAAAACTCAGCGGTTCAAAGCCGTTTTTGTCCAGCTTTATTATTTTTCAAAAGCAAATAAATAAATATACACTCTTAATTCAACAGACATTCATTATATATATAATACACACTATAATTTCTATTCAAGCTTCTATTGATCAGCGTGCACTCTCTCTCTCTGCTCATACATTTTTTTATAATTGAGAAAAATGGGACTTCACTTCATTAGAGAAATAAATTATTTCTCAAAATTATAATATTTTAATGCAAAAATATGAAATATATATGTACATCTCACTGCAGACGTAATCTATTTATAGACCTTTTTTATTCTTTACTCAAACCTGTTTTGGGCAAGTGTTTTTTTTTTGCATTTTAAGCATAGTCTAAGCATAAATGAAAATTAAATGCGATTTCACTTCTCTGACACGTACATAATTATATAGATATAAATTGTTTTTTGTCATGGCAATAAGGAAGATAGAAAAACGAGTTAGATGATGAATATATATTTTTTTAAATGCTAAACTTAATTTTATTAGCCTATCCAACTGCTTTAAATAAACAAAATTCATAAAAATAAGGTTGACATCAGTGTTTCTTGTGCTTATATATGCCTGTCGATACTGCATCGTAGCATCCGTTACAAAATCGTAGGCAAACTAAATTTCTTCCCTCTTCGATGGGCAGACAAATGATAGCATTTCGCACTTTCGTCGATGCATTTTTCTTCTAATAAGCATTTTTATGAATATGACTAAAGCCTTCAATAACGAGTGACTTACTTGGATTGCAGTGCCTGAAACAAGTCCAGTAAATACAATTAAAAACTATTAATCTCACCATCGTAGTCTAACTTAATATATACAAATGATCTAAAAATGACACATACAGTGTGGCTAAGCAAATCGTGAACAGAAAAGACAAAGGCAAACTTCACCAATATTCTTAATACATATGTTCGTTGACTTCAGGGTAAAAAGTTTGGATAGGTATTTAGAAGACGCACTCCTATATATATATATATATATATACTTGAGTCTACCTTATTTTTTTTTTGTCTTTAAAAGCATTCAAAGATTAAGGGAAAATTGTAGCCAAAAAAGATTTAGGATTTGTATTTGAAACCATATGAACATTCAGCAACATTAATTTGTAGAAGGTTTGGCTCATTTTTTTAAATGCTGGCGCACCTTCGATCGCGTTCGTTGGTACAAGATATACAACACATAACAATTAAATTATAGTGATATCAAAATTTTCGTAATATTAGTTATAGACAATTAAAGTTCACTTTTGTCTCGACATTCATTCAAAACTATTTTATTAAATTAACCACCAGGCAGAAATTAGTGATAACCATATTAGACCATATTAAACTCTCTACTTATTCATTATACTGGTTAACCTCAAAAAACGGACCCCAATTTTAATCAGGCTCTTTTTGAGAGTTTTGTCTCAATGAAATGAATATTTGGTCATATCTAGTGTATTATATGTGTAGAAAACTATATCAAAAATCTACGAGAGTTGGTTTTCTGTTCTAGATGACATTATTAATATTTGCATTTCGATGATAATGTCTTTCATCTCTGCCCTGATGGTATTCTTTTTTTGTTCTATTATGGCTTTGGGTGTCCCTTTCCAAACTTTGTCCTTCAGATAGCCCCCAAAGCAAGTGTTAGAGAGTATCTCCAATAGAATTCGACACGTTCTATGATGGCAGTGCCTCAGTGTGTCCCGTTAGACTTGCATAATAGTGCTGGTGAACGGTATCGGAGTTTAGCAATTCATAATACACTTCGAATATGTGCCGATATATGCTAAAGGAGAACTTTGGAGGTCGAGTGATCAGTTTCAAAATTTATTCTGAGGGGATATCTCATTGCTTGGATCCAAGCAATCCAGATTTTTATAAGGCTTTTCATGATGTTCAAAGTAGCTTGGAGGATTCTCACTAGTGTTGTGTCGGTCCTTAGTTAGGACCAAGGACTGCAGTCTAGTTCGGTCCAGTCTTTTTTATCAGTCCTTAAAACTATTACAACAATAAATCGTCGATGCTTAATGACAATAACTAAAATTTAGCCTATAACATTTGAAACGAAAGAGTTGTAAATTCTTTTTACAGAAACATTTAATGAGTAATGACCGACGATCGTATACTGAAAACCCTATGTTGTGAGAAAAAAAATTCCAAATTGTCTAATATGCATGCTATATATATATATATATATATATAGCCCTTTTGTTGCTATTGAATGAACGCCAAGTTATAATTGAACATATACATATATTAGAAGTAAGAACGTATGATATAAATACTTTTTCAACATTTTATGGAAAATTTAAGGACTGAAAAAGAAAATCTCAAGGACTGACGGTCCTAAGACTGGACTGAATAATTTGGGGCCGACACAACACTAGTTCTCACTTGCTATATTGAGGTTTTCCACGTTTTCATATATCGCAAAATGGTCAACTCTAATCTTGAATACAGTCTTCCCACATTGGAATCAATGTTTGATAGCACTATTGGCTTAAAGGAACTTTTTTATGGCAGAATTTGACACATTCCTGTCTTTATTCCAACTTCAACTGTGGTCTTGGTGTACTTGTGGTAGTTATTTCTGCTATACGCCTTACTAAATCAGATCAATTCATGAATAAATACATGATATATGCTATAAAATGTACATGAAATACGTTTTTGGGTTACTCTGTATATATTCAAAGTAATGCTGTAAACACTTATCAGTTATAATATATCAATTGACATAGATGGACCTAACAATGGACTTTATAATTACTTAAATGTTGATATATATATATATATATATCGTATATACATACTATTTCATATTTAAGTCGTCATCCCTCCTATCAGAAATTATACTCCTGATCTCTTCTAGCAGAGTCGTTGATTCTTCTGATATAGACCACGATCGTAGTCACTCCTAGGAGAGGATACGATCGTGGTCTCTATCAGAAAAATCAACGACTCTGCTGGATCTCAATCTCTACTGTGACATTTATGTATGTATATATATATATATATCCTCTAAGGACAATCTTCGTTTCCTGACATCTTCCTGAATTTGCCTTATCTCTGTCTCATAAGTGGACATTAGTACATGAGGTTGTAACCGGATTGACTATTTGTAGTCGATTGGTAGCGGGCAATTAAACGGCTTTTTGTATTTCAGAACCCCTCAGCGGATCAAATTCCTAAGGAAGCATATTAGAGACTTTATAACTGATTAATAAACCGTTTCTAAAGTTTTTGTTTTAAATAAGCCTTTATAGTCTTTAATCGGGTACGGTTACTTCGATCTCCTACCTGAGCTAGAAACAAAGAGAAACCACTCTTCAACACGGCCATCGTGCTAACATTCCTCACAAAACCTCTCTATTAATTTACTTATTATAGAAGAAGAAGGAAAAAGGTATTCGTCATCCAGAGTGCTCCTGCCTTGTTCTTATTATTGTTTACATTGATTCATCATTGCTTGGGATCAAATTTCTCGAATGGGAGTGGACCCATGATTCCAGTCATTATATTTGCCCCGTCTCGTCTCATCCTCCTCCTCAATGACCGGAGGAGGAGTCGAGACGTTTGGGAGCTCCTTCATCAATGTGGTCGCTCCTAGCACTGACTCGGCTCATGAATATGTTCAACACTCTGGATAACGAGTACTTTTTTTCCTTCTTCTTCTATAATAAGTAAATTAATAGAGAGGTTTTGTGAGGAATGTTAGCACGATGGCCGTGTTGAAGTGTGGTTCTCTTTGTTTCTAGCTCAGGTAGGAGATCGAAGTAACCGTACCCCTTTAATCAGTAGATTTGTAATAATAAATACCGATAGCTGATTGAATATGGCTTGCTATTGACTACCGAAGACTGGGCAGTAGAGTTTTGTGCACTAAATCCCAGTTCAAACATATTTTATAAGTATTTAAGACGCTCAGATGAAATCATTTTTTATGGAGAAATTCTTTCGATTCTACATGACTAGTTGAACATAAATGGTTCACTTATAGCACACTTGTCTGTCAATGTGTGCTTTATATCAAGAGAGCTTTCATTACAACTTCATCCTTAATAAATTAACGAATTTGTCAAATATATACAAGGATATACAAGTAAATGAATATATAAACGGTCTTACGGCTGACGATGAAAGTCCCCGATTCTGAAGGCAGAAGACGGTCCATTTAGGACCAGAGACGAGGGTACGTCTCATCATAAGGCTAAGCATGATTCCGTAGTGTCAAAAAAAATCCGTCAAATCCTAGATAAATACGAAGCACAGCAGCTGATTGATGTTTATAAGTAAGAAAAAAGATATTATTACTCACCAAACCTCATTTTCTTAATGTTATTGTTTATTATGATGGCCGAAATTTGAAGGGCATATTATTTTTTTGATAATTATTTGACAAGCCCTGAGAAGTAGATAAAAAGGGATATATGACCACTGACGTTATTTAGTGAAAATAGAAGAGTATTTACAAAGTAGAAGTTACAAAATAATGATATCATTGGATAGTTCATTATTTTCATCTTATTCTCTACTTGAAATCTATTTAAATATGCTTTAAATTGCTAGAGCTGTGATTAATATAATACGAACAGTGTATTTTATTACATAAAAGTTGTAAAATTAAGAAAATACAAATGTATATGGAAGAATTAAGGACTTTATTAAAATTGTCAATTATATACAAGTATTGAATGGTTTTAAAATTATTAATAGCATGCGAATGAAATAGAATAAAATCATAATTATCTTTCAGCAGCCTTCGGAATCAGCATATTTAATATTTGCAGAGCATATTTGCCTTGTGAGAGAGCAAACGAAACACCTGGATTAAATTTATACACCTTCAAATCGGTATTTAAATTGGCCACATAACACTAAGTTTTGTGCAGTTGGTAGTTTGTACCTGTGATGAATGTCATAAGAAGACTAGTGGGTATTATCGGACAAATATATATATATATATATTATGATGACTCACAAAGAATGGTTATTAATATTAGACATGAACTAAATTAACCATAGTTTTTATAAGTATTAGAGCTATTAAAAATATCTCTTTTTTAAAGAAAAATTATAATAGCAATATGTAGTTTGTTTTTAACTCATAGTTCATGAAATATAGTGATTGTGAAAATAATAAAATATTTGTAATGATCTCTTTTCAGATTTTTAAATATATACATATTTATATATATTTAGGAAATAATTAATTGACAATGTCTAATCATTTAAGTCTACTTAAAATAATCTAAGTGTTAGTCAACACATTACGTCATAAGCTATGATTAAAAATTAAACTATGTTTAAAAAGAAACTCCCATAACTTGGGGCTCTTGCCTTCATTTTATCCATATTTATAGCTCATGTGTAAGGAAATTACAGAAGTTTAAGTAGATTATATATATATATATATATTATATATTTATTTTTTTTTTTATTCATTTCAATTTTAAAATGTGGTTAGTGATTATTACAATTTATTTCCTTATTTGGAATCTTAAAGAAGCCTTTTGACAAAGTTACACTATTGACTAAACAAGAATACACTCTACCCATGTAGGTTTAAAATGAATTAACTATTTTTTAAACAGTAGTTTAAAAAAATAGTTAAGTATTTAAGTAATCGGAGAACGAAGAATTCTTAGTGCTCTGCGTTCTTAAATACTTACATCCACTGACGTCAGTGATTAATTGTTTAATCTTAGTTTACAGCATATTATCAGGGTTGTAGATTGAACGAAAACCCGAATGCCGTTCGCAAACACACGTTAAAAATCGAACGCCTGAACGGAATATAAATGACCGGACGAACGGTTTTTTTGTTTGTTGTTCGTTCGTTTAAGTTATATCGTTTTCAAAAGTGTGGACGTTTTTTATAAAAGAGGTTCAATCAATGAGGACGAGTTTTTAACAAAAAGAAGTGCAATTGAAATTCCTGCGAGTGATAAAAGTGAGGACGTTTTTTTAAATAAAGGAATTTTTTCAAATTTAAAATAGGAAATAATTGATATTTTTTTCATCGAACGGACGAACACTAAAAAATTGAACGCCTGAACGGATTTCTTTAGAAAACAACGGACCAACGCCTGAACGAATTTCTTTAGAATCGAACGGGCGAACGCTAAGTTGCAACGCCCACAAGCCTGTATATTATGGATAAAAACTATGGAATATAGACATATTATGAAATAATCAATGATATCGTTTGAAGTGATATTTAAGAATCCACCTCATATTCATGTTGTAATATACTGGAATTCATTACCAAATGTTCTAAGTGTAGAGTTCAGAAAAAAAATTAAAGATACCTCTTAGTGAAATAAATTATTTTATATTTTACTTTGTTTTTATATGGCTTCGGGATGTTAGTCTAGTGGAATATATAATTTAAAACGACTCTCGAATTCAGTCCTTCAATACAGACTTGTATTTTAAGAATTAAATTGTGTTTATGAACAGAACGCTTGACAGTCTGAATATGACATAAACATTAATAAGAATATATTAGTATAATATATTATTAATAGTGCAGATATATATTTCTAAGTTTGCATCAGAGCTTTGAATTATTTTTCTCTCGAATTGAAAAGCAGATTAACAAATGTAATCTATGGAATAAAATAAAAGGCATTAATATAAAGTGAATGTTAGTTTTATCTGGCGAAAGTATAGCTATGTATTTACAATTTATTATGTATTAGTATGTCAATTTAGCATAGAGGATATATTTATATACAAAAATTTAGTTAATGATTATTCCCTATTTGTTAGAAAAATGGTATAGTTAAGGCATTATTATCTTAATTTCTCCACTCCTTGATAAGGCTGCTGATCGAAAATAATGTTTGTCCGGAGTTAGACGCTTTTATGATTTTCCTGCCATATTTTCATAGCCAGCTCTCGTGCGTGAGTTTATATTTGACGGCCAAAAGCGTATTATTAATTCCCATTCATCAGTCCTTCCCTTATATTATTGAAGTATTTTTTCTCCGGTAGAATGGATAAGCGTCGTCTCATTTACTCGATAGTGGAGTTCCTGAACTCCGAGGCCGGCGAGGAAGGGAACGCCTTTAGTTCTGAGGCCAAGGAGTCCCTGGAAGTCGCGAGTCAGTGCCTTCAAAGTGCCTATTCCCTGAGTCAAGAGGACGAGCATCTCAAGACGGAGCCCGGGCTCTTTGCACTCTTCCAGTCCGCCACGAGCCATCAGCCACTACAAAGGAAGCCCTCACCCTCCCCGGAAGACAAGGAACGAGCCGAGGCCCTCAAAGTAGAGGGAAACGAGGCTCTTAGAAACGATAATGCTAAAGAAGCCATCGAAAAATACACAAAGTACACAAACAAATATAGACCCTGGAAGGGATTTAATACTTTGAATACCTTCATTTCTAATAAATTGAATATTGATATTCATCAATATAATTATATATTTAAATCGTTTTAGTAAATAACTCCTAAAGTTATAAATGAGCAACTTTTAAGCTTCTGAGCGATCAGCACAAAAAATGCAATTCCGTAATTGATATTGACGTTTATAAGGAGAAAAATATGCGTAAATGTGACGACTACCATGGATATTTAGCAGTATCTGTCGTTAATTTTTTATATACACCAATTATGATATTTTATGACTATAAACTACGGAATACCCTTCGGATTCCATAATATCTTTAATTGACAGCCTTAAATTCAAAAAGGGATGCAATTTTTCTTCTTCTTAATTATCCTAAAGCTTGAGTATCTACGAATACTTGATGTAGGTTTTTCCTACCTAATCTCTCAGCTCTGTAAATATGTGGAGGCTTCATTGAATCCTATAAATATAAATCCTGTGATACTGACAGCTCTATAGTGATTCGTCACACACAACTGTCCTCCCAAAAACATTCCTTTGCAAGGCGTTATTAAGAGGCAAGAAGCTATCTCCAAGAATATTATACAAACATTTGATTATTTAGTCAAAGATAATTGAAGTTGAACGCTTGAAAGTTCTTTTAAGTATTAAAATCATTGAAATGATTCTTACATATATGATTGATATCTTTTTACTTTAACAACATAATTATATATATATTAGATATATTATAATTTTCACAAAAATACATTTATCGCATAAATGGTAATTTTGACAATTAGTTAATTAATTGTAGGGCTGCTACACGACTTCACAAATGATATCGGATGACGTTGATTCAAACAAAAGCAATTACTTGTAATGATTTTTTTACTTCACACTAAAATCAAGAATGTCGGGTTGGTTAGTCTTTGAGATATTCATCAACAAATGAAGGACTCCGAAGGAATACATTTTACTGTTGACGAAACATCAATGTGTATGTGTATTTCTTTTTACAAATATGAACAAAAACTCAGTCTTAGTCTTCTTTATATTTGTTCGAATTATAGGTTCATATAATTTAAAAGGGGGGACAATATATTTGAAGTATCAAAGATTATTTGTTTATAATTTTCGATAACTAAGATAAAATGAATTTCCTTGAAAACTTTTACTATTTTAAAAAAATAACTATTTCACGAATTTTTCTTGGTGATAATAATAATGACGTTCGCCACTTGTCACATGCATCTCAATTGGTTTGCCATTCATGCGTCAAAATATATGGGTACATTTTAATATTATTTCAGAGCACACAATCCAAAGGTATCATTAAAAGCATATTTTGCCTTCTCTCTTATTTTTAGAGCCATTGAGATCGATGGGAGCAATCAAGTATTTTACTGCAACCGTGCGGCGGCATACTCCAAGATGGAGAATCACTACGCGGCCATCGAGGACTGCAAGCGGGCTCTGGACATGTGTCCCAGCTATGGAAAGGCCTACGGGCGAATGGGGATCGCCTATTCCGCCGTTCAGAGACACAAGGAGGCTGAAGAATGCTATCTCAAGGCCCTGGAAATCGAGCCAGACAACCAAAATTACAAATCCAATCTCGCAACGGCTCAGGGCAAGCTCAAGGAGTCAACTGATAACTCCCAGGCCGGTGAGTAATAGAATGTATATTGGAAGGCTTGTTTGAAATGTTGGTGGGTATTTTAGAGCTCACAATTAATTTTAGAGACCTTTAGAAGTCTTTAAGTTAATTGTTGCGAAAGGAATTTAGTAAAATATTTATTTAAAAAAATATATTTCTCAAGCATTAATATTTTTAAATTGTTTTTATTATATCTTTAAATTCATTATTTTTTTACTCATTATTCTTATAATACAGTTTATTTAAATATTATTTAGTATTTTAAATTATAATTCATATTTTACTAATTAACAGTTTATAATATGAATTATTTTATTAGCAAAACTATTGTTGAGAGTTTGGTAATTAAAAATGTCTCATACACTGTATGTAGTTGACAGATTTCAATCTTTACTGTTATATGTATTTTAAATATATTCTGATTTTTATATTTTTTATTTCCTTATTGAGTCTAAAATATTAATTAATTCGAAGAAGATGCTTAGATTGTCTCCTAAATGAACTAAAAAAAATTAATGGAATTAAAAAATCACGTAACTTATTTTTCTTTTATAAATCCATCTTAAGCAGATAAATATATTAAAAATCGGCAATTTTAATAGATTATTATTTTTTACAATTGATTTAACAATAATAATAAAATCATGGATTTGTTCAAGGCTCTAGTTGAATGTATAATTGTAGGTACATCTTCCTAATGGATATAAATAGGTTTTAATAACAATAAAAATAATAATCATATTTCAGTTCCTTACATTGTGACGTGAGAAACTATTTGAATACAGGATTTTTTTTTTGGTGAAAATGAGACTGACTTGTAATAGTATTCTTCATTTACTCTTCTCCATTTTGTATTTGTATTTTTTTTTAAATTAGCCCTCTAATTGATGCGATATTTAAGGAATAATTGTCGATGAAGAAGCTAATCAAATGAATAATTGGCATCATCTTGCGCGCTCTTGTGTTTTTTAACCAATCATATTACGTTGTTCATAGTTAATGTACGTTTTCTTAATTAAAATAGAGTAGGCAGTAGTCTCCCTTTTTACAACCTCTTTTTTATTAGATTCACTCATAGAGATATAAGATATAGAGAGCTGATTCCCTTCAATAGCAGAGAAGCAGCGTTCTATTGTTTCTGTGTGTGCTACTATAAACAAAATATTTGATACTACGTCATCGTAAGCTGATCATAGATATAAACATAACACAATGACGTATTTCTCTTCCTCCAAAGGAGCGAAACATCGTTCAGCTATATTCTTGACACAATGACGTATTTCTCTGACGAGTCCATGAAGCTCTCTATATCTCTATGGATTCACTACTTTATTAAAGCTGACAAATCTTATGGTTCAAATGAATCATTTAATGTGGCACTAGAATCAATATCCAACGAAGATTTTAGTATGATTGAAGGTAAATTCATAACTAGCATAACAATAGTGTATTAAAATAAAGTATTTTCTTTATTGTAGATCATTCTGTAAGTGCTGTTGAGGCTGACATATCTTGTGGTCCTTCTAACTCATTTAATGTGACACTTGAATCAATAAAACAATGAAGGTGATAGATTGATCGAAGTAAATTCATAACGGATTAAGTATTATAATCAATGCTTTTTTTAGATACTTCTGTAAGTCCTGTGGAAGCAGACGGAGCTTCTGGCCTTTCTGATTCGTTCAATGCGGATAAAAATGGACAAAAATTTAGATGTTTTAATGTAAAGGTTCACTTTGTACAAGCAACGTTTAATTAAGAAAAAGTAAATGTTATAGGTGCAATATTGTCGTAATAAACATTTTAAAACGCAATGCAAGAAATTCATCTTTTCTAAAGGCTCGAAAATTTAGACAAGAAATCCTATATGAAAAAACAATAAAATAACGTCAATTTATTACATTGGACCAAAAATGTGTTACAAATATAATTAAATCAAATTTTAACAGCCTATTTGTTTTTAGATTATGTTTGATGAAATGAATAAACAAATATAACAAAATACGCACATATAGCTTATTATTAGGTTGAACCATGAATAGTCTATCCTAAAGCGTTAAAGTAAAGTGGCACATGCAGGAAAAAGTAAACAAAAAAATTGGCCAAAATTTGGTAATTTCCTTTAACGTTAGATGTCGTTGTCCATGAAATTACGTCACATTAATTTAAAACCGGTTTTAAAGGGATTACATTTGATGATATGAAATATCTCAAATCGCTACAAGATAAAAACGTCTCCAAATTAATAATAAAAGGACTTGTTATTATTTTCAAAGAGCTCTAGCATAAAAGCGCCCCTTACAGACTAAAGAAGAACTAATATTTTGTCCAATTTTTTGGGGGAAAAAAGGAAGAATTTTATATTATGCATGCGCTACTTTACTTTAACGCTTTAGTCTGGCCCAGTAAAACTCCTTATTTTCATCAAATTATATTAAAAAACACTTAAATTAGAAAATATAATCCCTTCCGGCTGCATGACGTCGTAACAGTGCTTGCAGAGCTTCTTGAGTTGGTCGAACAGCTCGTCTTCGCTCACCCTCTTCATCGCCCGCTGCACAGCAGTAGTGGCTTCCTCATGCCCCCCAAACTCGTCATTACGGAGCAGATGCTTCAACTTCCGGAACAGGATCGGTCAAAGAGGTTCAGATCTGGGCTGTAGGGGTTCTGTTTGACCGGTTTTACGTCCCTAAGGGTCAGTAACTCCCTTGTTTAAGCGGCAGCGTGAGGACGGGCGTTGTCCCACATCAGGAGACAATCCTTCAGGTGAATCCTGCGTTGAGGTTGATGAAGTGTTTCCCGGTCGTCTTCAGGTACTCTCTAATGGTTTTTCCACTCGGCTGTGATCCCTCCCGAGAGATAGTGCCTGAATGGAGACTCGCTTCAGTTTTCAGCTGAACCCCATCAGGATAATCGTCTTCCTCGCCGTCAGCTTCACACGGGGGGGGGGGGGGGTTAAGATCCGAGCTCCATGGGATCCATCCAGACCTGCCTACGCTCCGCCGATTCCGAATTGTCTATCCAAGTTGATTTTAAGTGAATGAGAATACTAATTAATAATGATGTATTAACAAGAATACATGAAGTATTGTTTTGAATTTAGATGGGGATCTATAGATCTTTCTCTTCTCTCTCTCTTCAAAGCATAATTCTAGCCATTGTTTTGTTGGAGCATGTGATTGGTGGGAAATTAGGAAGAATGGACCAGGAATGAATAAACCAAGGTAGAAAAGGAAAATGATGACTCATGGAAGAAATGGACCAAATACATAGGTAGGTAAGTTTTGAGTGGAATATATATATATAGTATTGTACAAATACTATTTCTCATATAAACTGAATATAATGACTAGAATGATTTTGTGTTGAGATGCCTTCATTCGGCCGGATTGCAAAGATTGAATACTCGACTCAGATCATTGGAGGCTCTTTCATTTTATTATTGTTGACTCTGACGTCACCCCTCACTCGATCTTTTCAAATATTCCATTACAATTGCGCCCGAAATTAGGCATATATTTCTTCTAATTTATGTATTTACTTTTTGATTGTTTTTAACATCGGTATGTTGATATTAAGACAAACGTTATTATTTACCATAATTTAGGAGATTTTGAACTATAATTGACATAAGGAAGAGACTATTTATCTAAAATTGCAAAAATAAAATCATTCTTTGTCATTTATATTCAGTTTATATGAGAAATATGTTTGTACAATACTTATATATATATTCCACTCAAAACTTGCCTACCTATGTATTTGGTCCATTTCTTCCATGAGTCATAATTTTCCTTTTCTACCTTGGTCCATTCCTTCATATCGATGCGCAGGGAAACCTACATAAAATTTGTAATGATTCCACGACAAATTACGGCCTTCCATCTTTGGAAGGATATTGCACATTGAAAAACCTTTTTTGTAATAAACAATCGACATAAAACAACTACAAACATCCAATTAATATGATCGAAAGTCAGTATTTTTGTATATAGAACGTATAATTTCAAATCATAAAAAATGGAAGCATCATCGTATGAAGTAAATATTGCCAAAAGTACGTATAATAGTTTTTCTCCTTTTCTTATATTTCGTTCTGTATTCAAATAGTGTTCTCACGTCACTTTTATCAACTACTATGAAACGTCGTTAATTTCTGTCAGTCTTATTTTGTGTCATTTTTTAAATAGAAAAGTCTGCTAAATTAGGCTAAAAAATAGCAATTATCTATTAATTATTTGAGTGTCCTCAATGTCCTTTGAAGGTTAATAATTATATCGACTTCTTTCAACTGTCGTTGTCCCCATCAAAATAGTAAAAATAAATGTAATAAAAATCTTGTGAAATAAAAAATCAGCAAGAATGATAAATAAATACTTTATTGGATTGCTATACGAGATATAATACCGCTGATTGCAAAAGGTCCTGATCATAATATCAAACAACGCTATATTCAATAATTCACAATAATTTATTTTCCAAAAAAATGAAGCAATTATTTAATTACATTCTCAATTGTTATAATTTTACTTTAATCATATACAACTTTGACAATTTGACTTGTGATTGACCTTATATATTTGTGGTTTGCATTGTGTATTTGCATCTATAAACACCAAATATATATATAGTTTCTATAATCATCGTTTTTTTTAATTATATCATTATTTTAATAGACATGATCGCTGACGGCTCATATCGTTATATCTTAATATCGCAGTGAATATCAGACCATATATATATATATTTATGATGGCTGACAAGTCTAAACTGTATAACAGCAGCTTAATAAAAATGCAGTTTTGAACTCGATGCCTATGCAAGATGATGTCATTTTTAGGTCGTCTAAATTGTTCGTCAATTGTATATCTCTACGTTAATTCATGATTTTTTTTTAAAGTTCAGTGAATCCTTTATTTTTTAAAGTATTATTTTACAATGCTATACAAAACAGCAGAATTTAAAATATATAATTTGATAGAATGTACAAGAACGAAAAATTTGGCATTAGACCAAGGTACATTGAAAAAACATTGCATCCATATTGAACAAGGCGCCAAGTATTATCTTGGTGACGATTTTCAATGATGTCACTCTGGCAAGCGGGAATAATAATAATAATTTTGTAATGCCATTTCTCCATAGAGATATAAAGATATAGAGAGCTTAGAGAAATACGTCATTGTGTCAAGAATACAGCTGAACAACGATGTTTTTCTGCTCTTGAAGGGAAGAGAAATACGTCATTGTGTCCAGAATACTGCTGAACGACGTTTTCTACTAATTGGAGGGAATAAGCTCTCTATATCTTTATATCTCTATGCATTTCTCCCGCTTATTTATAATGCATCATAACTGAAAATAAGATTTGTGACTTTTTACTCTATTAAAGAAAGGATGAAATGGACGTATTCTATACACCTTTTTCTAAACAACAGTAGGGCCCCAGAGTCCCATCAGGTTCACTGTTCAAATCCCCGAAGCAGTGATATGTGAGGCGTGTAATATAGCGAAGATCATTGAGCTTAAGATATATTAAATCTAATACTATTTAATAATAAATTTCATTGGAATATAGATATTGAGAAGTTTTAATTACTATTCCTTTGTTTTATTGCAGCTGGAGCCATCGGTGCTGGTATGAGTGCGGGTCCCATGGGTCCTGGAGGCTTTGACTTGGGGGTCTCCTTAATAACCCCGGCCTCATGAACATGGCCATGAACATGCTGTCAGATCCCAATATGCAGAATATGATGGGACAAATGATGGGTGGGAGCATGCCGGGGGCGCCGCCTCCACCCGCCGGCACCGAAGGCGGTGGAGGAACACCCGCTGCTCCACAAATGGGCATGGAAGGACTCCTGAGCGCGTAAGTTCTATATATTGAATTTAAAAAAACCCATGGTGGTATGGTTAACTTTTTTATCCATCTGAGATAGAAAGAAAAAAAAAACAGCTGTCCATTGATATTAGCCCATTAAAGCAAATATCTTTGAAACATTATATTAATAGGTAACTGACGACTTATGTTAAAATAAAATAATTTTTCATAAAGGAAAAAAGGTATTGCCCTCTACCCGAAAAAGAGCTTTATGAACATTCAGCACTGATGTAAGACACTACGATCAGTCAGCTTTTGGTTAGCACCGTAGGTACTATCATTCTCAATAGCGACTAAAAATCCTTCTCAAAATTATTTCAAGAAACTTCCAGACCGGATATTTTTTATCTTTAAAATAGAAAGTAAGAATCTATCTACAATCCGGATGTATGCATCTATTCCCAGTGACGTCAGATTTGATATAGGTTAATGCTTAAGTTTCTTTAGGGTAGGGTTCGGTAACTCGCGGGTCTAGAGCCGTATGGGCTCTTAGAGCTGCGCTTTTGTCTCCTTTGGGCTTTTCCAAAATGTTAGAAAATGAAAAAAAAATGAAAGACGGAAAATAAATAGGACCATAATGTGCCCTGTTCCAAGAGAACTGCATTTGGGAGCATATTCAGCGAGTTCCCAAAGTAGAAAATGACTGTCGTCTTTCCCTATCACAACCCTGGAGACTGATTTGTCCTTGTTGAGCACATTTTCAGAAGTAAATCCAGCTGACCTTCCAATGAAATAGCCGACTAACACTTATGAGTGTCCAATTCAATCGTTTGTTGAAGACGTCACTTGTCAGAACGCCCAGTTTGCTCAAAGCCACAAATGGAGCGAAAACGAAATATCCTGATAATTATAAGAGCATGAAAACCATATGCATTGTGAGTGTTATTCAAATCAACATACCTATGCGAGAGCAGATCTTCTCATACATAAAAAATACATCAAGTCCAAATACCACACTTGCGCTTCACAGATGAGAGCTTGCAGTCCTGCGTCAAGATTAAAAGTTACATCCAGCTTACCCGATGTTCATAAACTGGACAGTTTATGTCCAGAAGTCACATTACAAGGGATAAGAGCACAATTCTGTCATAGACACATATTATGTGACAATTGGATGTTTTTATTAAGTGATTCTGACTATTAAATGTATATATTATAACAGTCCGCCCTCGCTACTTCGCCCTTTGACATCTCGCAGTTCTTTTACTACGCGACGACGGCTTGGCTCCCGTTTTTTCACGGCAAACGTCCCCATATGAACTCAATGGCAGAATTTTCACAAAAAAAAATTAAAGATATTTGAGGTTGAAACTGGTAAATCATCGAAAAGGCAAGATGGCGGCCCAAAAAAGGTCCGGCCGCGTACATGTATTCAGACGCACGTACGACAACAAGGCAAAATGGCGGTAGGTTACAACGCCGGGTGATGTCAATCTCTCTAAATTTCAATATATATCAACATCGCGACCCTCATATATATCGCGGTGGTCGTGTAGTGGATCCGGTCGTCGCGACTTTGCGAGGGACGACTGTATTTGCTGTTTTATTTGTATAAATGAAGGCTCCTTTTTATTGCACTTTGTTTGTTGCCCAAATAAGGAACATATATATGCACGTTTCGTTTTAATTGATGCTTTTTTCGAACTCTCAAATAAAAATGGAATCAAACGTTGTATTTCTTTGATGCATTTCTTTAATTTCATGATACATAATTAATACATATTGCAAAGAAGTAAACTTGAGACGCAACTGACAACAGAGTAGTGACGTGGTGCGTCATTATCTACAGCGTAACAGGACATCCCACCTCCGTGCCATTTCCCCCCGGCCTAATATTTCTTATCTCTTAAAGTCCACTTATGAAGTTACTATGTTTTCTTGTGCATTCGTGTTTGAAATCTATGCTCCTAATATCGGTCATATATAACATGCGGCCGATTAGGAACATAGGTTTAAACACTAATGTGATTTTGTCATAAAGAAAACATAGTTTACTTCATAAGTGGGCCTTAAGAGATCATAAATATTATTAACGGGGAGTAAATGTCCGGGGGATGGTAGTCCTAAACTGTATCTATAGAATGACCTACAGGGAAAATAAACATGACGACCCATCATGTATATGTAGCCAAGGTAGTCATTTTGGAAATAGAGTAATATACCTAATATATATTCCTTCAGGAATGTTTTTGACTTCATTATAATAGACTTATATGGCAGGGCTGTTATTTTTTTGGGGGGTCCAATATGGCTCTTTGGAACATTTTGTATTGCGACCCCTGCTTTAGGGCCATGTTTATTTTGAGTAGAGTGAGTCGTATATTTTTAAGTATTGAGGGTGAATACGTATTCATCTTTAACGTGACGGTAAATACAAGTTATATAGAATACAATACTTATGTTTTAATGGAATGTGCAACCTACGTCATATTATATTATTACTATTACGTGTGACATCATAAATGTAGGGCATGTTGTGGTTCATCCCACTTGCCGATGACACCGTCAATCTAGCAGTGAAAAGGGCAGATTTCTTGACAATATGGACATAACTTGTATATTGTAATACCATGTACCGTGGGTAAATAAATGGATACCATTATATCTTTCGGTAAGTTATCTGATTTTTTGTTCCTTCCAAGTTGTGTAAATTATAAAATAGACCGAATACGTCGAGAAAATAAGAATACGAATCGTCTTGTAATTTTGGTAGTGTTTTCGTTACGCAATTAAATGATCTCAAAAACTATAGTGGCCTCTTTTAACGTCAATCATTATTGTATCAAATCAAGACTATTGAATCCAAAATGAAAGTCCTTATTTAGTTCATTCGTCTATTTTTATTCAGTGTTGTCATTACACTGGATAAGTCCACTTATATTAACAACTTATTTTAATCATACTGTTTGTTTAATCCGTTTTGCTACAGACTTCGCATGCTTAACTTCTTGCTACAATAGCTAAGAGTAGTCCTCATTTAGAACTCATTGCAGATATACTACTCTTTATCTAAGTCTGCTTAAGAAGCCTAAATGAATTTTACGTATTTTATTCAAAACAACCATTTGGTGAATTTCGTTTGGAATAAATTACTTTTTTTAGTCTTATAATATTAATTGCTCAATTATTTTCATCTTCAGAGGCCAAAGGCTGGCTGAGCAAATGCAACAGTCTCATCCTGAGCTCGTAGATCACTCCGACAACACGTATCAAATGGAATGGACCCCTCTAAGGAAAACCCTGCACCTGGGAACAACGAATAATCATTTCTTCAATCATAAGTTGGCATTCATTTTTTTT
>CP045900.1:19843190-19875274 GCA_013387185.1 Caligus rogercresseyi | reverse complement strand
TTCATAGAGCTCTTCAAAAAGAATTCATCAAGCTTTCGATTCGAAAAAAATATCTTCCTCTCCTACCAGAGCTCATAATTTACTGATATGATTTCTTCCCATATGTCCTCCCTGTTATTATTTATCTACGCTTAAATTCCATTATAATTACACTATCTATGTCCTCCCCCGTTTACCCCACCCCACTCTCAAAAACTCCATTCAAACTCACTTATTTGCTATTATTTTGTCAGAGTATTTTAAGATATCTTTCTTCTTCTTGATTTTCAATCCTTCTGGGATAAATAAATATAATGTAAAGACAAAAAGTTGATTACAAAAACCTTTCATATATTGATCATAGAGATATAAAGATATAGAGAGCCCATTCCCTTCAATAGCAGAGAAACATCGTTCAGCTGTATTCTGTGTGTCCACTATAAACAAAGTAATTTTACTACGTCATCGTAAGCTGATCTTATAATCTATGATCAGCTTAGTTACTTGTTTATATTGGACACAAAAATACAGATGAAGGGAATAAGCTGTCTATATCTTTTTATCTCTATGATATTGATGGGAACATTTAACTAAATAAGTAGTCTTTTGTGTATATATTTTTGTATTTTCTTCTTGATTTATAATAGAAAATAACCACATATATAGTAAAATAGGACTTTGGCGTCTCAATTCATATCTTAATTAGGATATAAAACATATGTTTGTTATGATATTTTTTTTTTTATTGTAAATCATGATTGAAAACAATTTATTGTGTCCAAAGGCAAACTATTTTTTTAACTGAAAATTCCCCTCAGTATATATTGGTTTTGTGATATTACTTTTTCATTATTTCCTACTTACTTATCTCACTCTTTAACTCGATATATCCCTTTTCTCGCTTATTTCTTTAATTAACGAAACCTCACAACATTCTAGTCCGGAGTCCCTTATTTAAATATATTTAAAAAACATAAATATATAAATAAACAATATCTATATCATCTCCCTCTCTTTTTGTCCCATATACCTATTGTATCCTGCAAAAAAAAACACTATAAGAGTTCTTAAGTTTTGCGTATATTTATGTTATAAAATATACTATGAAAAATCATTCCAAGCCTATGTTAAAATTGTTTAAATGTTTGTAAATTAACTATTATATTATATATTGATAATTATTACAACCATGATTGATAATAAAAAGTAGAAATATACTCCTTTTGTAATAAAATGACCTCTATGTATCTCTTTATTTTATTTGGGGAATCTTTAGGATCAGTGGCATGAGGAAACTAAGGCTTTTAAAAGTTATTACATGAGAAAATGTTAAGCGTTTATGTTGGGGTTTTTAGATTATGAAATGAGACCTTTAGGCTATGAAAGTCTATGGCTTACTAATTCCAAAATGTCATAAATGGCAGTATAGTTAAAATGTTTATAATATATTCATCCATTGTATGTATTGTTTCTTGTGAAGTATCACAAGGAGAAAAATAATATTGATACACACTTTTAGGAATGGAAATCTGGAGCTTAGCCTTGTTGCTTACAGATTCTATGACTATTTTTGGCCGTGAAAAAGAGAGAGGGGTAAGGAGAGGAATGGAAGGAAAGAGAGAGGGAGAGAGAAAGAGGAGGAAAGGGAGGGAGAAAGAAAAAAATACAAGAGAAACTTATCTTTTTACCCCTCTCTCTTTTTCACGGCCAAAAGCAGTCATAGAATCTGTAAGCACCAAAGCGAGCTCCAGATTCCATTCCTACAAACTGTCATAAAGAAATAAGGAAAAGGGATCCCAGTCTCGCTTAAGTATATATCATATCAAATGAATATCAGATAACTTAAAACAAGTTATCTGACTAATATGTCATTATTGATTACTCATCCTTCAACATTGATAAGGCTGTTTTATGGTGGTTTTCATAAACTCACGAATGAATATTATTCTTTCATTTTCATTTCATTCCATTTGTTTGTCTTATCGTCGAAAAGGGAGAATATGTGGATATGGGTGTTCAGAAGAAATGGACCAGGTCAGATTTTGAGTATAATACACCAAGTATTGAACAAACATAAGTATTTACCATATAAATTGAGTAAAATAATGGCATTAAAAATAAATGTATATTATATATATATAGGTATGTTAAAACGAAGGTGCTGCCACCTTTATTTTGTTCTCTGGAAGTAAAAAAAGTGAAATTCGGTTGGCTGTTGAAGATCTTGACGATTCATGGGTTTTTTTTCTTAAAAATTAAATTATTCGGTTGTTTATCAGTTTCTACTCTAATTTCATACCTGGGCATAAAATTCAATCTTTTTACACCTTTAGCAATTAATTAGAACTCATTTGCACCCGTTTTAATAGTTAACTTGCCTTTTGAAAATAAGTATGCAAAAATCAAAAATGACGTCATCACACAATTATTTGCTATACTCGGTTGTTTATTCAGTGTCTACTCAAATTTCATACCTGGGGATAAAAATTCAATCTTTTTACTACCTTTGCAATTAATTAGAACTCATTTGCACCCGTTTTCATGTTAATTAGCCTTTGAAAAATAAGTATGCACAATAAAAATGGACGTCATCACACAATTTATTTGCTATTACTCGTTTTTTCTCAAGTGTCTACTCAAATTTATACCTGGGGATAACATTCAATCTTTTTACTACCTTTGCAATTAATTAGAAATCATTTGCACCCGTTTGTCATAGTTAAAACTAGCCTTTTGAAAAATAAGTATGCAAAAGTCCAAAAATGACGTCATCACACAATTTATTTGCCATTACTCGGTTGTTTATCAGTGTCTACTCAAGTTTATACATGGGCATAAAAATTCAATCTTTTTACTTACCGTTTGCAATTAGTAGAACTCATTTGCACTAGTGATGGGATTTCGGCTCTATTTTGAGATGTTCGGCTCTAATGGCTCTTCTTACTGTGGAGAGCCGGCTCTTTCGGCTCCCAAACGGCTCCCCATACACATTTTTTATGTTATAATTAATTAAACATAATTTTACACCATTTTGTTTCATATTGACATTTTTAAGCACTTATGATGAGTAAAAATGCTGGATAACAATGCTTTATAAATAGAACTTTAATTATAACCAATTATTCAAATCATGTGAAATGTAGAGTTCCAGCGGGGCTGTGCGGGACAGGTGTGTCACACCGCTGGAACTTAATTTCCACCTGATTTAATAATTGGTTATAATTAAAGTTCTCATTTATAAAGCATTGTTATCCCAGCATTTTTACTCATCATAAGTGCTTAAAAATGTCAATAATAAACAAAATGGTTGTAAAATTAGTTTATTAATTAATAACATAAAATGTGTATGGGGAGACGTTTGGGAGCCGAAAAGAGCCGGCTAGCCACAGTAAGAAGAGCCATTAGAAGCCGAATCTCAAAATAGAGCCGAAAATCCATCACTAGTGCAAATGAAGTTCTAATTAATTGCAAAAGGTAGTAAAAAGAGTGAATTTTATGCCAATGTATAAAACTTGAGTAGACACTGATAAACAACGAGTAATGGCAAATAAATTGTGTGATCGCGTGTCCTGTGATGACGTCATTTTGACTTTTGCAGACTTATTTTCAAAAAGGCTAGAGTTAACTATGAAAAAACGGGTGCAAATGATTTCTAATTAATTGCAAAAGGTAGTAAAAAGATGAATTTTATCCCAAGGTATAAATTTGAGTAGACAATGATAAACAACGCGTAATAGCAAATAAATTGTGTGATGACGTCATTTTTATTTGTGCATACTTATTTTCAAAAGGCTAATTAACTATGAACAAATCGGGGTTGCAAATGAGTTCTAATTAATTGCAAAAGGTAGTAAAAAGATTGAATTTTATCCAGGTATGAAATTGAGTAGACACTGATAAACAACCGAGTAATAGCAAATAAAATTGTGTGATGACGTCATTTTTGATTTGCATACTTATTTTCAAAAGGCAAGTTAACTATGAAAAACGGGGCAAATGAGTTCTAATTAATTGCTAAAGGTAGTAAAAAGATTGAATTTTATGCCAAGGTATGAAATTAGAGTAGAAAACTGATAAAAACCGAATAATTTAATTGTTTTTAAGAAAAAAAAACCCATGAATCGTCAAGAAATCTTCAACAGCCAACCGGACAATTCCTTTTTTTACTTCCAGAGAAAAAAATAAAGGTGGCAGCACATTCTTTTAACATACTATATATATATATATACATTTATTTATTATGCCATTATTTACTCAATTTTTATGGTAAATACTTATGTTTGTTCATCCTTTTCCATTTCTATCTTTTGGTTATTTCTTCCTGGTCCATTTCTTCTGAACACCCATATCCACATATTCTCCCTTTTCGACGATAAGACAAACAAATGGATGAAATGAAAATGAAAGAATAATATTCATTCGTGAGTTTATGAAAACCACCATAAAACAGCCTTATCAATGTTGAAGGATGAGTAATCAATAATGATATAATTAGTCAGATAACTTGTTTGTAAGTTATCTGATATCCATTTGATATGATATATACTTAAGCGAGACTGGGATCCATTATTGTCCTTATTTCTTTATGACAGTTTGTAGGAATGGAAATCTGGAGCTCAGCCTTGGTGCTTACAGATTCTATGACTGCTTTTGGCCGTGAAAAAGAGAGAGGGGTAAAGAGAGAAGTTTCTCTTGTATTTTTTCTTTCTCCCTCCCTTTCCTCCTCTTTCTCTCTCCCTCTCTCTTTCCTTCCATTCCTCTCCTTACCCCTCTCTCTTTTCACGGCCAAAAATAGTCATAGAATCTGTAAGCAACAAGGCTAAGCTCCAGATTTCCATTCCTAAAAGTGTGTATCAAATATTATTTTTCTCCTTGTGATACCTTCACAAGAAACAATACATACAATGGATGAATATATTATAAACATTTTAACTATACTGCCATTTATGACATTTTGGAATTAGTAAGCCATAGACTTTCATAGCCTAAGGGTCTCATTTCATAATCTAAAAACCCCAACATAAACGCTAACATTTTCTCATGTAATAACTTTTAAAAGCCTTAGTTTCCCAATGCCACAGATCCTAAAGATTCGCCAAATAAATAAAGAGATACATAGAGGTCATTTTATTACAAAAGGAGTATATTTCTACTTTTTATTATCAATCATGGTTGTAAATAATTATCAATATATAATATAATAGTTAATTTACAAACATTTAAAACAATTTTAACATAGGCTTGGAATGAATTTTTCATAGTATATTTTATAACATAAATATACGCAATAACTTAAAACTCTTATAGTGGTTTTTTTTGCAGGATACAATAGGTATATGGGACAAAAGAGAGGGAGATGAATATAGATATATGATTATTTATATATTTATGTTTTTAAATATATTTAAATAAGGGACTCCGGGACTAGAATGTTGTGAGGTTCGTTAATTAAAGAAATAAGCGAGAAAAGGGATATATCGAGTTAAAGAGTGAGATAAGTAAGTAGGAAAGAATGAAAAAAGTATATCACAAAACCTTATATATACTGAGGGGAATTTTCAGTTAAAAAAATAGTTGCCTTTGGACACAATAAATTGTTTTCAATCATGATTTACAAAAAAAATAAAAATATCATAACAAACATATGTTTTATATCCTAATTAAGATATGAATTGAGGCGCCAAAGTCCATTTTACTATAATATGTGTTATTTTCTATTATAATCAAGAAGAAAATACAAAAAATATATACACAAAAGACTACTTATTTAGTTAAATGTTCCCATCAATATCATAGAGATAAAAGATATAGACAGCTTATTCCCTTCATCTGTATTTTTGTGTCCATATAAACAAAGTAATCGTAAGCTGATCATAGATTATAAGATCAGCTTACGATGACGTAGTATAATTACTTTGTTTATAGTGGACACACAGAATACAGCTGAACGATGTTTCTCTGCTATTGAAGGGAATAGGCTCTCTATATCTTTATATCTCTATGATCAATATATAAAGGTTTTGTGATCAACTTTTTGTCTTTACATTATATTTATTTATCCCAGAAGATTGAAAATCAAGAAGAAGAAAGATATCTTAAAATACTCTGACAAAATAATAGCAAATAAAGTGAGTTTGAATGGAGTTTTTGAGGTGGGGTGGGGTACGGGGGAGGACATAGATAGTGTAATTATAATGGAATTTAGCGTAGATAAATAATAACAGGGAGGACATTTTGGGGAAGAAGCATATCAGTAAATTATGAGCTCTGGTAGGAGAGGAAGGATATTTTTTTTCGAATAGAAAGCTTGATGAATTCTTTTTGAAGAGCTCTATGAATCAGGAGCTTAACATACTAATCAAATCTACATCAATGATATATCCAATAATAGTAATAATAATAATAATGTAACAGTTTATAACTATGATGCTCAATAAATACATTTAAATATGATAAAGAATTGGCGCGGGAAAACCTTGTTGATTTATTTGCTTACGAATGCTTCGTTGTAAGTATTTCGCTTAGAGATATAAAGATATAGAGAGCTGATTCCCTTCAATAGCAGATAACAACTTTCAGCTGTATTCTGTGTGTTCAAATAAACAAAGTATTGATCTACATCATGGTAAGCTGATCATAGAGATAGATTCTATCTCTATGATCAGCTTACGATGACGTAGTACATATTACTTTGTTTATTTTGAACACAAAAATACGGATGAAGGGAATAAGCTCTCTATATCTTTTTATCTCTATGGTATTTCGCCAATTATGTAAACAAATTAAATGTTGCCTAATTTGTTTTATAAGCTATTCAAAGGAAAATATATACTGTAAGGAGCTTTTTATTACCTTTTTATGTAAATTTTCGGAAAAAGACACGGGTTTAAAGTTGATTATAAAGATTCATGCAGAGTTTGTTGTTTATATTGTGTCTCTATATATATATATATATATATATATATATATATATATGATGATTCGAGATTCTTATAATAAAGCAATTTATCATGGAGACAATAGTTACAAGAATTACTCATTTATGCAAAGGAAAATATGGCATTTTACGTTTAAATTCTTTACTCAACAGGAGTAGAAGATAGTTTATTTATCATCAGCGATATATGTTTTTGTTTAAAAATACTCATAGAAAATATTAAGTATTTCTTCGTCTTTTAAATATATTCCTACGCTCTTGATCGTGTATCATAATAACAGAGATACAATCTTTTAAAATATACTCCATGAAACAGATATAGTTTTTTTCCCGCGTCTTTTTAAAATTATCTAGGTTTGGGCTCTTGGAGTGTTTTATAACAGATACTATTTTTTTTAAACGTACTCTATTTCAAATATATATTTAGTTTTCCCCGCACCTTTTAGAATATGTTTAAGCAGTTGATTCTTTGAGATTCTCGAAATAGGACATGAGTTGATCATAGTCCATTCCCACTTCTTCTGGGCAATCAGAGACCTGATCTGCTTCCTCTTTTTCTTCTTCACCATCTTCTTCCTCTTCGCCTTCTTCTTGATTTTCATCCGGAAACATGGATTCCCAATGACTTGGCAACCTTCACATTCTTATTTTTCTTTTTCTTGATGTAAGTTCCTCCGGCACCCATCATTTGGTTATTGTGACCTTTCCTTGGAGGACTAGGCTTCTCAATATCGGGATTCAAAGCAATATACTCCCCACGAGGTCGAATGACGTCCTCAGGGCGAATGATGAAGTCCTTTTCAGAGAGGGGTGGTAGGGCAGAGGCCGGAGACTGTCGTAGGGCCTCTCCTTCTATTTCTTCTTCCTCGTCCCAGGAGCTGGATGAGACCAAATCACCATTTTCAGCCTCATGGGCATCAAAAAAGGGGAATCCGACTGGAAGAAAGAGACTCTCTGGGGTCACAGAAGAGGAGGACTTCTTCGTGTAGGTGGAGGAGTCAATCGCCCTTGTTGGAGATTCCTTCTTCTCAATTTCCCCCTCTTGCTTAAAGGTTCGTCCGTCAAAGAAGAAGTTTGGAGGAAGGGAGCCCTCAACTGTGTCATAGAGCTCACCCCCAGGGATACCACCACCACCCTCCTTTAAAGCCTTTTCATGCATAAGATATTCTCTTTCAAGATCTTCATCGTCGTAAAGGAAAGGATTATTGCTCTTTCTCTTTACTGATTGTGGGTCGTGATTGATGTTCTGATGTGGAGGCACAGCAGGGGCTTCTTTGACATAGGCCTGCTCCCCTGCCAATTTGTTGCTGTGATTATGTGGGGAAAGGGGTGTGTTGGGATCGCTCACACTCAGCTCGAACTCCTCTGTGCGTGGATTAGGTATGATGTTCACCTCGGAGCCCATGTAGGATGCACGCTGACGACCCCGTGCACTCACTCCTATATTGTGATGGTTACGGCTCAGATCAGTCACGTGAGAATGGGGGGTTTGACTAGATGCATGAGTGGACTTTTCGTCTAGGGAGCCCGACTTCCCCAGCCAGACCCAGTCGTGGGCATTTTGAACTGACTGATGGGACTTGAGGCTCCGACTTGTCGCCGCTGTTGTTGTTGTAGTGGTATGTGTGGGGATCTCTGTTTTTCGATGTCGGGAGGCGTAGACGAAGCAAGAGGCTACGAAAATTGCAATAGTGGCGCAAAACACGGCTAGAAGGACGTAGAGTCCAACTTCCAGAGGGGTTAAATGAGAATAGTCATGATACTGGCGAGGGTGTGAGGAGGAAGAAGAAAATGATCGATGGGAATGAAGGTAGCCGTCACCACTGTGAAGCCGCCGATTGGCGTCCCAGTAGGATTGCTCACTTCCTCATCCTGGATCATGTCTCCAAGATCCCCCATGTCCACAGACTTCTTGTGGGCGACAAGGGTAGCATGATCTTCAAAAAATGGCTTGGATGCCATTTCGGATCTTCTCGGCTTCATTTTCTTCTTAGAAGCTTTTATTTTGATGATGACCTCGGCGTCTTTGGAGTATAGAGGCTGATTAGTGCTGCTGGAAACACTCCGAGGGTGGCTCGAAAGCGATACGAAGTAATTTGCCACGCCCAGAGCCCACTGCTATGATACGTGGATATTTCCCTCCCTTCAAAGGAGCAAAGGCTACGGTACGAGGGTCAAGGGATTTTACCGAGAGGTGATACTGGTTGGCATCAATGTCGCTAAGAGGAACCAGGGTTTCATCAGAGAAAACAAGACTAACATCCACTAACCCTTCCTAAAATTGAAGAATAAATATATGTGTAAAAGTTTATCCTTGAGGATCAAAGATTCCACTCTTACTTGATACTTGGATGATAAAATCTTGGAGTATGCTGTTTGAAGGCTGTATTTCCCTCGGCGATGATGACTTTGCTCAGCATGAATGCTTAGCTTGAGACCCGATAGTATGCGGATATTCATTCCGACTAGAGACTCCCTGTTCTTGGCCACTCGGAATTCGGCCTTACCAATTCTTTCCCGATATCGGCGAGAGAACCTAAGAAATCAATTAAATAAGATCGGTTAAAAAGATACTTTTATAACCAGTGGAAAGTACTTTGTATTATTTATTATAAAGACGACGCTATTAAATGAATAGGAACACACACACATACTCTAGACTACTTAAGTTAGTTCTTAGTATGATAGTCATATTGATATTAGATGAATGCAGGAACTTTTTCTTTTATTTATTATAGTAACTTAAATACTTTGGAAGAGGTTGAAAATAGTTGCGAAAGATATCGACGTATCCAAAGTATGTCAAATAAAATATGATATATTTGATTCCGTTATCTGACACAAAGCCCTTCAATATAAAAGTTTCTATAAAATTATGATAGAGAATCAAGTCATAATATCTTGATTATATTTAGATATATATAAAAAGTATGTTCACAAATATAAAGATCAAAGAAATTATCTAGAGTGCAATATTTTTTCTTATCAAATTAATGTACACTAAATCATAAAAATAATCTTTACTCAGCTCAATTGAGCCCTTTGATTTACTCCAGGTACTCTTGCTTAATTAAAATAAAAGTTATTTTTATCTACAATTGTCGTTGTATTAAAAAATGTGAAATATTAACAATTTATTTATTACTTATATACAATATTTTGCAAAAATACAAGCATCAATAATAAAGAGTATTGCAAATTAAATATATAGAAAGAACGAGTGGTCAACGCAGTCAATATAATAACGATTGACGAGATATTTGGCTATTTTTTTTCTCCGTTTAACCCCAAATGGATTGCTCAACAAGCAAAGGAAATAAATCATTCCATAAGACTTATGAGCATTGAACGGAGTCAAATCATATGATTTATGTTTTCCTTTTATGGTTGTTGATGTTTCTTCTTACATGAACCTCCGTCTTTCCTGGGGAAAGACCCTGAATGACGTTGTTCCTGAGAAGAGCCACATTCGATTTGGCAATACGGACGACACCATTGGAAAAATGATTCCGTGATATCCAGCTCAGACCCACGGGAGGGATAAAAGTCCTTTCTTCCAGAGTCCAAATCCTCCGCGAGGAATGTTGCAAAAATGTTGACTGTGGATTGCTGATATCGTAATCTGTAACGATATCGTGATTATGATAATAATGAACTCAAAATAAGTAATTAAATAATGTGAGTAAGTATTTTTCCATGCCAAAATTTCATCTTTCTATGCAATATAGTCGTTTTGTAAAAACGCAAGATACAGATAATGAAAGTCGTCTATTGCAAAAATACTGATTTTCTTTATATTACATAGATCTAATATAATATCTATAACAATCTAAACATTTTAGACCATCGATTTTTTTTAAATTGAAGATAATTACAATCATTTTTCGCGAATGCTTGCGTTCTGACGTTTTCTTTCTGATTCAATATTTTTTCTCAAATGTATTTAACTCACGAGCATGTCATTTTGTTGGATGCTCTTCTTCTTCGTTCCTCGTCCTGAGTTCCATCCACATACCAAGAAGAAAGGGCCGGGGATACGTCTTCACTATTTCTTAATGAGCGTCGGCCCTGGTTCCGCCTGAAGGTAGAAAAAAATCATTATTTAAAAAGGGATTCTTTAACGGGGAATATCTTCTTCTAAAATATCCCACTAATATATAGAATTGTAATTGAGTAATATATGTGTATTTCCGATTTGTATCTGCATATTTCAAAAGAATCATTTTTCATCGAATTCAAGCGTTGGTTCAATCAGTTTTTCAACTTTATTCAAATAATTGAGAGCGAAGGTTCAACTCCTGAGAAAATTTAATCAAAATCCTTGAAATTATCCTAGTTCAATGAACTATCTTTAATGCTTATTTACAGAGATGTATTCCATTCAATCAATAAACCAAAAACCAATGAACTGCCGAAAAATAATCATATTCTAAAAAACTGTACTAACATTAAAATAAAATAATTTATATTTATTTATAGACAGCGCCACACCGAGCGATGAATTGAAGAAGTGTTCATGATACCCAAATACTTTGCTCGGGCATTGAAATAGTTTCATATCAACCTGTGTATTGACCAACTTATTACTCTGAGGCACTAGATAAAATATAACGATGCTTCAATAAAGTACAATAAGCACAACATCACTGATTTTGGATCTATTTCCCCATGATAAAAAATCATCTTGTATAAAAAAATTATTTGCTTCAAATAAAAAGTGTAGTGATGTCTGAGGATTTACTGACTTATCCAAAAGGATAGAATTCCATAATGAACGAGAGCAAAACATTGTTTATTCCAAATATTATTTTGTTTTGTGACCAAAAACGTATACAATTTCGTGGAAGATATTTCGTATTTATTTGATAACTCTAGATAGATCGAACACTAACTAATGAAATATTTTTCGTGTAGTTTTACTCACAGACGAAAATATTTATGATCAGGACACTTAAAATGAAAATATGGAAGAATATAAGGTGTTAGTCACTCCGTGAGAGTTAAACACCCATGAGTTGCAGTAAATGATTGATTTACGGAAATTTACACCAGACTATTTGAAAAAAGATGCATAAATGTTGATAATATCAAATTTGTAAAAAAAGAACATCCCATGGCTAGATTGAATTGCATCTATATTGATTTAAAAAAAAGTTATGTAGTTAAATTAGAAAAAAATCTATTATTTTTTTATGAGTATGTTTAAATTGGTCATATGCAAAGTTTTGCCTCTGAGCTATCACCTCCAAATGGTTATAATATTGAGGATTCGATGTTTTTGAAAACCTCAATATAATCATTTGTTGGTTCCGAATGAGCCCCACAAGAATCCAAGAACTACTATTTCCTCATGTTATCTCATTACGTATGCCTTTAAAATATATTAGTAATTCGTATTAAAATAAATATTATATGTAAATAACAATTTGTGACTATAGGTTTTAGATATTGTAAGTATAAGTTTGTTAGGGTGGTCTTACATCCGTAGGGGTATCAGAATCTGATTTAACTCCTTTACAGTTTGCTATAACTTTAAATCAATTCAAGGCATAATTTAGCGAATGTTCTTTTTGACTTTTTGGTACGATGGAATCAGAGTATCCGAGTGGATAAAAATAAGCAATCTAGCGTGCAAGTTAGTCTATCGAACCTTGAATCTTATCAAAAAGGCTGACCAAAAATGACCTTCCCCTCTCGGGATTTGAACCTGTGCTCTCAACATGTAGAATGGATTACGCTTCCAATTGGAGCTAACGAGCTTTCTCCACCTATTTGTTCATTTTATTCTTTTATACATATGTATTAACTAATAAATATGTACAATCTTATCTATATATTAATTCACCAATCTCTGTCCGTCTGTATGTCCGCACGTTATCTCCTCCCACGTTTATGGTCAGATTTGAACTTTGAAGGTACCTATGGAATCCTTGGGTCAAGATGGACCTAATAAAACTATTTGCAAAGTGATTGGACCAAAAATGAAAAAAAATCAGACCTTGTCTGATTTGAACTACCTACTTTTCAAGGTAAAGAGAGGAAAAATTAAAAGAAAAGGAGGAGGAGGAGTGAGAGAAATAGAAAAAGAAAACATCTCATGTGACTTAAAACATATTCTTTGTACAAAGTCAATCTTTTTATGAGGAATGTTTGTAAAAACAGAAAATTATTTTCTCTCTCCTCTCTTATATTCTTTAAGGTCTGTTTCACTTACAAACTAGTTCCAAACCCTACCCATACCCGAAGGGCAAATATATGGGCGCCGTAGGCGCCCAAATATGCGAGTTATGAGAATTAGCTTAACAATAGCTTTAGACATTTAGGTGGTTGTTTACTAACTCTCTTTAAGGCCTCTTGGCCTTCGTTTTCTGCTTATGAACCACAAGGTGCTTTTCCTTTCCTCCGAGTACAAAATAAAAGCAAGAAAGCCGCCTCGACAAGGCAATTACAGGAGACGTTATCTAAGAGGACTCCACCATAAATTAGCATTTTGAAGCCATTAAAAAGTATTATGCTTTTCAAGGAGAAATATTATGTCTTTAAACATAAGGTACAGCAGACTGTGGGGAAGGAGCAAATATCGATGATAAAAAGAGGATATTGTGCAAAGTTGGGGATTTTTTTGGTAAACAAGAAGTCCAATAAAGAAGAAAAAAAACACACACAATGATGTACTAAAATATATTCCTAAGATAATAATAGGATGACTTTAGCTTAATGATCCGCTTTATGCAAGAAAGCATCAACGCTGACAAACGGAACTCTACTTCCATCATTAAAACCATCCGTTCAAATAATATTAAAGTTTGAATATATACTATTTATATAGTAAAGTTAGGGGTAGTTGTATGCATTTATTGTGACGTCAGAGGTGTAGCATGCCATTATAAATGTTTCTCTACGATCAATATTTATTTTGACAAATATTTGCATAAATTACTGAACTCGTCGCATGAAGACCGGACATAAAAAATATTTACTTCAATACGGTCAATAGAAGTAATATAAATATTATAATATACTATTTCCATAACATTTTGACATTGGTTGAAGTGATAGTGAAATATTTCGTGACTCTTTATACTACAAATTAATTAAGAAAGGTATATCTGGATCAGAGTCAAAATTACGAAGAAATAACTGACAATATGAATGAATATAATTTTATATTATAAATAATCTAATTTTTGATTGATTGACCATGTCATATATAAAGCATTCATTCACTGATGTTTAGGGTCAACAATTATAAAACCTTTTTGAAACTGAGTTCAAACATATACGTTTCTTTTAATATGCTTTAAATTATATTATATAAAATAGCACATGAAGCAATATACTTTAAATGTTTTATAAATTCGTAGTTTCAAAAGCTTTGTAAGCGAAACAACAGTATGTTGGCAGTGCAGTCATAATATTGATATTGCATAACATTTTTAAAGTATATATATATACTTACAAAGACTACAATTGGTATTTTACGATCATAAATATTTTAAAAGAATGTGGGAAACATTATGCATCAAGAAAGACTATGCGTGGCACACATACTATGTCTCCACAAGTATTACATCATCTAAGGCTTATGTCAATATCACTCCAATTAATGAAATAAATTCGGTTTTTATAGGATCATCTTAAACTACATTAAACCAGGGTTATGAGAAGGACTTGCCTTCATAAGTACCAACCTCTCAAAACCTTAGACATTTCCTTTTCCCCTTAAATATATATCTTTAAAACATTTTTTTATTTATGACATATACTTCATATTTATGTGCTTTCTAAGATCTTCCCTTCTTTACTTATGTCCATCCATCCAACTAACAAATAAATAAGAGAAAACTTGTTCCTCACATGACATAAACTACTCTTTCTCCCCCCCCCCCTCCCCCTTTTTAACTAAACAACTTTTTATCCTTACTTATGAACAGGGATATTCCCTTCTTAAGTACATATAATAGCTTGTCGAAAGAAACAAAATGAAAGCCAAATTGGATTAATTCCTCCTTCTTGCCTCTTCTATTATATAGAAAATGAAGGGAAAAAGAGACTTTTTAAATATGAAGACATATACTTATGTCTAGGAATTATAAAGAGCCTCTGATAGTATTCAGGACATGTCTTTCCTTAAGTATGTATGGAGTACGTACAAAGGGAGAAGAAAAGGGAAAAAGGCGGGAAAACAGATGGTGGATGGTAAGGGTGGAATTTGGGTCACGCTTTTGTCCGTGACTTGGAATTGCATTATACATTGGATTATTAGTAGGCATTATATATATATATATATATATATATATAGTTTTATAGTTATCGAATCCAAGCAATGCTGCGCGAAGTAGAAATACTATAGAAAGCATATTAGTAAAAGCAATCATACGTAAGTGGTATGAAAATGGAAATATATTTTTTCATCCTTATATTTTTTTCATAGTGTTTATAATTATCAGTCATAAAGGTTTTAACAAATATTTGTTTCATTAATGGGTTTATTAAAAAGATGGATAAAATTATAAAATATACTTAATTAAGATGATAAATATTTTTCATTTATATTATATTGAAACATTTGTACTTTAAACACAAGTCCCTAAACAAACACATTGACATTTATACATTAAAGTAATGTAGTCCTTGGATTGAACTTGAAACAGCAAAATATACAAAATATTTGTACAAACATGAATACGTAAGGGGATATTAAAATTGAATAAAAGGAAAGGTTTTCCTTTCATTATTATCCTTTATTCCTTATAAAAATTATAAAGTTTCCGTTCTATGAATTGTAAAAAGGGTTTTATGAATATATTTTTTATATTATAATAAAACTACAATAAAGGAAGCCTTTTTGAAAAAGGGTTTTCTGAATATATTTTTTATATTATAACTAGAGGACTCAGAGAGTGCAAACCTCCGCCGATCCCCACCAAATGAATCACTTGGTCTTTTTGTCATTTCCAACCCTCTACGCACTGTCCCTTTAACTCTACATACTGCTCCTTTATTGTTTACACTCTAGAGGTACATGGAAAGTAAAAGAAACTGACATCATCAAAGAGGAGAGCACAGCACAGCGACATCTATTGGCAGAGAAGGCTAACATGAAATATTTATTAGTATTTAGCTCATTTTGCATCTTAAAAAAGTACTCAGAGATGCCAAAATTTAATCACTTGTTTCTTTTGGTATTTCCAACAACTCCACAAAGTTTTATCCGAATCCGTTCCACACTTTTTGAGTTATCTTGCTGACAACCAACCAACGTCAGTGAAAACAATACCTCCTTCAGCAGAGGTAATAAAACTACAATAAAGAAAGCCTTTTTGAAAAAGGGATGCCACGAAATAGGTGCCTTTGAGAGACTTGATAATATAAAAGCAAGTTGATTTATTTGTCCTGTCCTGCAGACTTTGTTGACAAATTGATATCTACCTCTCAAGTTATGAGAAGTGTGTATTGCTCAACTTAAATTTATCCCCAAAACGAACCAAAATATAAATATTTATTTTTCCTTGATAAGATCCTGTTATCTTCAATTGGACTGCAATTTAGCAAACTTTTTCAAGGGAATAAGGCTCGATTGGCTATAATTACTCTTAGAATTCTTGCGTATTAACTATATTCATAAATACCTCTGAATTAAATAACTAGGTGAACACAACTGCCTAATAACCCCTTCTATCATTGTCTCAATGGACCATATTTTAACATGCCAATGGAGTAACTATTAGAGCAATGAGTACATTATATATGCTTTAATATAAAACACCTCCAAAATTAACGATAACACTAATTTAAAAGCACTTGCACATTTCTTCAGGAACATTTGCATTAAGCTGAACAATTTAAAAATTAATTTCAATTCTGTATTTTATAACTAATACCAAGAATGCCTTTTAATACATATTATAATTTACAGTTATTGAATTATATAAAACTAATTACTATTAAAGAAATACTAATATATTTGAACGCTAACTTACTACCAAAAATATATAAGGAAGGACAACGTCTCAACCTTATGGACAAAAATAATAGTTAATTTGGTTTAATTATCCTTGACGGGGGAAAATAGATCTTTACTTATACACTAAATCGTAGTTAAAGAGAGAAAATGAAGTTGTCAACAGATATTCATTGGTGGGTTTTCAAGAACTAACATAAAAATATTCTTATTTATAGTATGCACATAGTTATATAGATAGCCAGATAAGTTTATTATTCATGTTTTCATTAAATGTGAAACATCATAAATCTTATTATTATTAATTGTGAAGTATCAAAAAGTCTATTGAAGTAATATATTTTAATAAATTAAGCGGGACGAAGCACATTAATAAATATTATTATTTCCGCTTGCCGGTGTGACGTCATTAAAAATCCCGGCATGCAAAAGTCGGCTCTCTTGGCAATATGAAGGGTCCCTGTTTTTTTTAATATACCTTGGTATAAACCGGCAAAAATTAATATCAATTTTGTTGGGCAGTAATATAATAATATTGTGTAGGATATATTACTTATATCTTATTGGATATAAATGAACTTACTCGTTGCTATCCCTTTTGTATGATGGCACTCTCCATCCTTTGATTTGTGAGAGTCGCGTATCCGAGAGATCAATCTTTAGGGGGAGCTCCGGCATCCATACCGTGAAAACCGTTGTTCCCATGAGATTCCCATATTTGACGTTGATCTGTGCATTGAGGGCACCCGGGTCTCGGAGCCATCCACATAGACAGACGTGCATGAGGCAGATACCTGAAGGATCCATGAGAGTCATCCGTAGTCAGAAAATAAATACTTGCTTATATTGTTGAAATATTCATTCACATGTCTGAACGATTCAGCAATTTAAAAAATACAGATATAAAGACCGTTAGGATAAAAATATCAATATATGAACTAAGATCAATTTAGATTGATGGAACATATACCAGAAGGATCTATGAGAACCATATTTAGGAGATATATACATAACTGTTGCTAAAATATGCGTTTATTTTGTTAAATGATTCAGTGTACATTATAAAATACACCTAAAATAAAAAATATATCAAGAAAATATCTAACCACTGGTACGTTAAAAGACATAAACGTAAGGGTCATTATTGATTTTCCATAGCATTTCGATAAAAAATATAAAACTAAAATGCATCAATGAAGCCAATAGTTTTCTTAATGAAACATATAAAAAGATTGACCTCCTATTTTCTGGAGGCTTCACGGCTAGAGTGAAGGACCACGCTTATGTGTCCCTTTTATAACTATAAAAGTTGTATCAATGTTATGCCTCTGTATACAAAGTTTATAAAATTAGTAGATAGGCAGACGCGTAGTCCAAAGATCTGGGATCTCCACTAACATTTTGAAGAGAGAAGAGTCAAGGGATTCTGGAGTCTCAAAAGCTTTATACAATAATATTCAAGTACACAAACGGCACTCCAAAAACATTGTTTGCTAGAGAAAAAAAGCTTCGTGCCACAATGCTATTTGTTTTATTAAAAAATATTAATTGCATATCCTACAGATTGAAGACACATGGTGTGAAGCCATTGAAGAAAGCAAAATATTCTAGGCGCAAGAAATTAACTTCCATCACTTAACAAATGAAGCAAAGATATCCGTTCCTTAAAAATACACTCACCTTCAAAACCGAATTATCCGTAGAGATACATGATGATCGAAGCGTCACGTCCGCAATTTCACCCGCCTCTGTTACGGTAAATATCTTAAGAGGCTTTGAGACTTGATGACCCGTGAGAACAGCAAGATTCATAAGCTCCGAATGCTAAAATATAGTAAAAAAATATATATAATTATTAATAACTTGTCAAAACAAGGAACATTTATAAAAGAATTCATGTAGTTTCAAGATGAAGGCAAATGAAGTCGTCAATAACAGACTTTGTTTTTGTGAGGGATTTTATTCTTCATCAATCAATGTCCTCCCTGTTTTTGAGTAGGAAACATATATTATTGTTATGTTGAACATTGTACCTTATTAACTGCCATGGAGAATAATTATGTTTATTACCCACGTAATGATGATGACTGAGCACTTGAATATCTTAAGAGATTACATTTATGAAGGTTTATGAGTGTTTTACGTGCTCCAGACATTTAAGAAAAACAGACATCTTCCTCCCCCCATGAGATTGAAAAAATATGACGTCAGAGTTCTTCTGATAAAAAAAAGCGGGAAGGTAATAAAATTGAATGTGCAGTTTTGTTAAGTGAATTAATCATTTGTATGGATAACTTCAATATGATTTTTCCCCCATCCATATATTTCAGGAAGGCTAATGTAGGGATAAAGAAAATGTTGCTCAAGGCAAATCATCAGTAAAAATGATTATTTTATTTGTTTACAAAGTTTTTCCTTCTATTTCTACGTCCGATAGTTGGATTGATGATCTATTTAGCGACAGATATAATTAAATAAAATAAACTTTGTTTCCCTTGAGTATGAGGAACTCCTTCATTTAATTAGGGGAGACCGGGGACAGTTGCAACAGGGCCCTTTTGTCCAATCAGGAAGTAGTGCTTTAGTAGTACTCCTTTTTCTCTGCAATGGAGGGAACTCTACTGAGCATGTGCAGTGTGAGTGTATCACTCTAGCTTGTTCCTGATTGGACAAAAGGGCCCTGTTGCAACTGGCCCCAGTCTCCCCTAATATTAATAGGTGGAATTGAAGGAGTCCCCATTCAAAGGATTCGCCAGTGACGTCATGGATGTATGCCAATGACGAAGAGACAAATATTATATTAAAGGATGAATTTCTTTTCTCTGAGTTAATTTTCATTCCTCAACAGCCGCCGGGAGTGATACTTTTTAGCACTGTGCAAACAACTGCTTTTTCATTATTCCTCTCCTCATCTTTCAACCGATCAAATTTAAAATAACACCATCTTTTATCTATCTCTAGATGATCCCTTTATCGACAGATATGATGACTCATAATCTTTTATGAATCACTTAATTCTATAAATAGGTGGAATAGGAGGAGTCCATTATAAGGATTCGCCAATGACGTCATAGATGTAGGCCCATGAAGAAGAGAATATTAGTATTTTTAAGGATGATACTCTATTTTCTGATTAGAGGTTCTATACTCAACAGCTGCGAGGGAAGCGACGCTTGTTTGCTTAAAGGCAACTATTTTTTTATTCTCTTCCTTCCATCAATCCCGTTTCAAAAAGCACCACTATTTTTCTATATATATAGCAATTATACGGTTTTATTATATTATTATATGATAGCACAGGACTATAATATTATTACCTCCGCCGAAGGAGGTATTGTTTTCACTGGTGTTGGTTTGTTGGTTTGTCAGCAGGATAACTCAAAAAGTACTGAATGGATTCGGATGAAATTTTGTGGAGTTGTTGAAAATGCCAAAAGGAACAAGTGATTAAATTTTGGCATCTCTGAGTGCAGAATTAAGGTGCAAAATGAGCTAAATACTAATAAATATTTCAAGTTAGCCTACTCTGCCAATAGATGTCGCTGTGCTGTGAAATCGGGTGCCGGGAGCGTCTTCCTCTCGGAATTTCCGTCGAGGGGAACCCTCCCCCGTCCCTCTACGCCTCCCCAGTCGTGAAAAATTCGCCTCGGAAGGCTCATAAGGACCCCGTGACGGCGGAGGTTTGCACTCTCTGAGTGTATATATGCCTCTAGTTTATATTATTATCATTATTTGATGTTTTCTTCCACCATGGGGTCCGTGTTTAATTGTGTTTGTAAACGATAGCGCAATTCTAATCAATCTTCACAATACTAGATAAAGTATATCCAAAATAAAATGAAGACAAGATCAGTCCAATGGAAAAAATGAGATATGTCTATATCCAAGCAAGGTATTCGAATAACGAGACTCCTTCATTATACAACCCACCTGACTAGACGCCCGCCGGTAGATGACGTCATGAAAAATATTTGTTTTAATAGTTTGACTCATTGTATGTAGGAAAATAATGACAATAAAAGTATTATAATTTTTTTAAACTGATCATTGAATATATCAAAAGGACTTAAATAAATAAAAATATTTAGAGTTACACTCTATTTTCCATGATGACATTCTAACAAGTGTTTGTATAGTATTAAAACAAAAGTTTTGGTCGATTTTTTTGATAGGAAAAAGTTTTACTCTGTATTTTAATAATTCATGTGGCATTTTAATATTTGGTGTTATAATGAACATAAGTCGATGCAAAAATATTTACCACTTTAAAAGGGGGTTTGGTCTTTTAAACTCTAAAAAACATTCAAAAAAAGTCGTCAAATTAATTACCAGCTCAAGCAAAATAAGCTTTTAGCTACTGAACTTATTTAACTAGACGCTAAGCACATGTGGGCTCAAATAACATAACTTACAAAGACAGTTACTAGTTCCTGGAATTTGAGATACATATTAACTTATTGTCATTAGCGTCTGTTAAATTTAGAAATTTTGCCTACATAGGAATAGAAAAAAAGTAACATACGAAAATTAGTCGTCTTACAAACAAAGGGTGGTCCTATAAGAGTACTTTTTACTCTCACTAGTGGGCTCGGGATTTTTTTTACCGGCTGCATTAGTGTTTTAAAAACCATTTGCTTTTTATGCTAGTAGTTTTAAGGTGTGTTGAAGTTAGACGAGGAGATGTCCTTATATATATATATATATATATATATATATATATATATATCCAATGGCTTAAGAGGCATTATTATATTATTCATAAACCTTCACAAGAAGTCTTCCATATGTACACAAAAGAGATATCAGGATGGGAGGATCAATGGAGGGAAATGTTTTGGGCTCGGCCTTCTGCTTGAATGAACTTTATTTACCCAGGGTTTATTGTACCATCATTAATTCTCTTTATGCAAATAGGCAGTGCTTGCTTCCTCTTTCCCTCAGCAAACACAAAAACTGCGCTTCCTTTTATTTCACATACATAAAAAATAAAAATATATGTATAAAAGATCCCCTAGGATACTTAGGCCTAGAGAGAAAACATAAATCCTCACTTAGTGTACAACCTCATATGAGTCGGCTTTCTTCCTAATTATATAGGTTTAATGCTCCGCTGTATCATGCCATGTAAAAGTGATCTTTCTGGCGTCATTCTTTTATATTATCACTCTTTGTCTTCTAGGTCACAATAACCCACCTCAAGCGAAAACATTTAATCACGATAATTTTTTATATAATTTGGAACATCTAATATCAATATGCATAAAAACGTATGAAAGGTTCCATTTGGAGTACCAAAAATATATGGTTTCGTAAGCACACAAAGTTTAATAATTGCATAGGATGAGAGAATTCTTTTGTGCTTATCATAACTTAAGGGATTTTTATTAAAATCATGGACAAATAAGAAAAACTCATAGTCGGGTGAAGAGTGAGATGGATTAACTACCAATTATCAAACATCCTTTGCAGATCAAAGGTATTAAAACTTGTCTGCCTACAGTAATGGATACTATATCATCATTTGTTTTATTGTATAATAATATTAAAGTGAAAGGGGGAGAAGTTTTGAGACTGACAACTTCTTGTGCCGATGAGATTTCTTTATGTCGATTGCAACATCTCAAAAGACAGCTGTTTTATACAATTTCTATCTCAGGTCTGTAAATCGGTTAGCCTTTTGTTACATAGATTGAGATAAATTACCTTAGCAATGGCCAGCACGGCTTGTGCATCATCTTTTTGCACATGGAGCTTGGCTTTGAGTTTCTTTCCAGACCTCAGGAGGGGATACGAAGTCTCCTCCGCATCCTCCAACTCCTCATCCCCGCCGATCTCCGTCCCATTCTCGGAGGCTCCGGGAAACCCATCCGCATACTGATACTCCACACTCCAAGCGATCTTCCCCGCGTTCCAAAGCTCAAAGTCCCGGTCATCAACGGAGAGAAGCCAGTTGAAGAGCTCCTCTGGCCCTGAGTCTCCGCCTTCGTAGTCCGTGTCGTTGGAGGTAGCCTCTAGGCTCTCTTCCTCGGAGAGGAAAGTGACGGCGTCTCGCTTACGGAACACCGTGACGAGGGCGATGGTTTTTCGGGGATTGAGCTCCAGGCGGGTGGACCACTCGGAGGAAGTCTCCTCTAGACCCAAAATCTTTATGCCGGAGCGACTGTGGCATCTGGAAAGGAAAATAGGAACAGTGTTTATTTGTGTAATTATTGTTGTGCTTTAAATAAAAATATATAAAAACCGTCTTAAAGTATCAAATCATCCTCTAAATTGTGCATATTTTTCATATAAACAATAGTTATAACGGTGATATTTTTTCATATATAGAAAATTAAAGGAAAAAGTTCAAATTATCAAAAAAAATATGAATCACATAAATTAAAAACATTATTGAACTTCATTCTATTATGAATTGTTGTATACCAAAAGCTTATAAGTATAGTTTCCCCATGTGTTTTTTTGTGAACTTAACCATTTAATTGTCTAATTGTTGTCAAAATTAAGACTCCAGGGAATTGATAAGAAATAACAGCCATGACTATGATAAAAACATTAAATTCCAATTATTACTTTAGCAAATACACACATAATTCAACCAATAACAAAGAAATATATTTTTAGCATCATCTTTTAGGACACACAATAATCCCTTTGATTGGTTGAATTACTTTACTTGTAATTTCCAAAAAAAAAAAATCAATATATATATTTTTTGCATTTTCTGCTTTTAAGTGAATATTCTAAGGTGAACTTCTTTTCATGGGTAGACCTTTCACTAATTGCGCCTTTCTAAATAGAGGACTTTGTAACTAATTGCCTGTACTTGCATTCACTCCCATTTTCCTCTCATACACAACGGGAATATATAACGAAATGAATAATTAATGAACAATTGATTCGAGTGGGCTTGATTGGTCCCAAGGGATCCAAGAGACAAATAAACAAATATCCCCCTATCATCTTACGTGAAGAATGGCTAATGAGGAAGACATTCTCCTCCTTGTCTCTGTTTCCAAGTAAAACAATCATTCATCAATAGCCAGCCCTCCCTGGCTTATTCACAGGAATATTGTCCTTAAAAACGGTTTGGTAGCCTCCTATGTCTAGCCTTTAGATAAAGTAAAACCGCGTCTGTGTTGAACAATATGTATGTTAAGAAAAAGTTTGGACAAAGAGAGAATTGATTGCTTAACAAAGTATTCAACTTTATTCAACAAACGCTTTTTGTTCAATAGATGCAGAAGCAGTAATATTGTAGAAGAAGTGAATGCTCCAACAAAGTTTTTTTCTGCAGCAAGTCATGTATTTAGTCATATAAAAAAATGAACAATTAATATACAATGATAAAATTTATAAGATAAACGTCCTAAATAACAAAGTTTTTTTTCTGCAGCAGTTCCTGTATCAGTCATATAAAAAATGAGCAATTTATATAAAAATGATAAAATTTATAAAATAAACGTCTTATATAAAGTTATTAATCAATATATCAGCTGTTGATTGATAGAAGATCTACTTAGGTTATGATATTTTCTATTCAAATATTGGTGATCCCTTTGTTTAATTATCAAGAAGGAAAACGCTGAATACATTACATTGGTATTATTCTATCCACCTTTCGAATATCACTATTTTAGTGCGACAACTTCGAAGTAACACTATTAACCAATTTAATTTGAAGAACGTTAATTTAAAAAGGATATATGACCATAATAGTAAATTACTAAACGCCTAAACGTTAGTAAGTAAATAATAAGAAATTGCAAATATAGAAACCAATCATGAATCCTATGCTTATTTAATTATTTTTTATTGGAACGAACCGGTCAAAAAGCCAATCTTTTTAAATCTAAAACTACCTCCTAAAAGAAGTATTAATGTAAGGGATTATTTATAATAGAAAGAGAGCCAAAATTTGTAATCCCAACAGCAACAACTATACTCACACTTGGTAAGAAAGCCTCCCTGCTGTGAGCCACAAATTGAGTCTTGTAATATGAGAATAATGATAAGTGAGGCACATAAAAAATAACAGGAGATCCCCTTAGACAAACTTAGCCATTTTTTAGTCAGCGCCCTTAGCAAAGCCCCTAAGTAATTGAACCATTAAAAAAATGAATGCGAGAGTCTATACGAGCTGACACTTTTTCTTTTTTTTACACACATAATCTAAATAATGATTATATGCTTCATATTTGGGTGATTTTTATCTAAAGTGGGTTCTTGTTATAAATAAGATTATCTCGTTAATAAAAAACAATTTATTTAAAGATATGCACAACGGAACAGAGAGTTTTTTTTACTTTATGTATACATAGTTTTTAGAATATTCATTTTACTATACTTTTAATGTAGAATTCTTTAAAAATGTAACTGAAAAAAATATATTTATTGGTGAACTTTTTCATCATAGTTCAATAAAATAGTACATTCTATACCTATGTTATATTTTGTAAAATATTGCAAGATATACGAAGGAATTATACAATAAAATGTCATTATTTTAGGCTCACTTTTGAGCTAATTTATGGTGGTCGACGGACTTATTTATGGTATTAAGTATATATATTTATCTTTAAAAAATAAATGAATTTTATATATATATTCAAAATAGATTGAATATTTTAATATCATAAAAAAACATAGTGCCTTTAAAGCACTCACTTTTGTAAAACCATCATTCAAATAACTTTTAGCTATTTTTTAAAATGTTATAACAATAATTGTTGCAAAATGAGATAAGCATTCCCTACTCGTATATTATGTTTCATAATGAAAACCATTACATTTAAGAAATTGCAATGGCGTATAGATGCAATATGGTCAGTACATACTATGAAAATGCTGGACTCATAAATCAGAACCTCATCTACCCCTAAAAAACATTAGTAGCATGTTTTCCCCGCATTACAAGACTACATTAATGTAATTTAAAAAAGCAAACCTTAGCATTAGTTATGTGGCGCATTAAACTGCTTTCTTTCCATTGCATTTCCAAAGAAAAGGACCTTATTATATATATATATATATATATATATATATATATATATATATATATATATTGTTCATATATATATTTCATAATACTCTGAACACAGTTTATTTCAATTTATTGCATTTATATTATCGATATATTTAATTATTTTTAAGTATTTGAGTTTAGTTGAGAAATCTTACATTAACTTATCTCCAAAATCGGTCAACTCATTCAATTTTTTTTAAATAGTTGGAGTATTTATTGGAAATATATATGTTCAAAATATTATTTATTAATCTCCTTCAAAAATAAAGATTGAAATCTTGGATCTTAAAAGGAAAATTTATTTATGCAAATAATTGAGATGACAAAGAATTATTTCTCTGCTTAGCAAGCCCTTTTTATCATGCTTTATTACAAAACTATATACACGACTAAATAGTTTTTCAACGTGCTAAAAAGCTCTAAACATTTCTAAGTTCATTCATCTTACAATCTTACACCAAAAATATAAGATATTCATCTAAACCCTTTTACTTAGCCTGATATTTGTTGAGGTTTCTCTATATAAAGTTGGCCTTTAGAAACAGACGGTGTACTTTTTCAGTCCTCTGCATTGCAGGGACTATAAACTCTTAAAAAAGCTTGTTCTTTTGTGTATTCTTAGACAAGCATGTAAGGCTTTGTAGTGTAACCTTTCTCCTTTTCAAAAACTTTACAAGAGACCAATGATATATTGTAGCTCATAGAGCACACAAATATAAGATCTTTTAGGTTGTGATTACTACATAAGCCGTTTTCGATTGTTGAGCAGCGGCATTTTTAGAATACACAGGAAAATGAACAACAGTGGGACACATAACAGCACATATTTTTAAGGATAGAGTTTTACAATAGTCTTGATTAACTCCAGATATATAGAATACAAGACATGTTTAATTCAATGCTTTCATGGATATTAAAACGTCATATGATATCTTATATAAAAGTATTATTTTATACTTCTGCGCATATATCAACAATGTTAATATGATCCTGCTAAGATTCTTCCACTTAAAAAGTATCATAAATAATCAACAAACTCAATTTTTTTTTTAAATTTGATCCACAAATGTTTCAATAGCTCTTAACATATTTATTGAAGTATCCACGCTTAAAAATCCATTTTAATAGATATTTTACTCAATGATAAAGTTTTTTTCATAAATATTGAAAAAATGGGTTTTACTGTGTGTTGAAATATATATATATATCTATATATATGTATCGAATAATCCATTTCGATAAAGCTTTATACAAAAAAATCCTAAAAATATAAACAAGATCATGAGACACATTTAACATAATAATGTGATTTACATTTTCTCATATCCCATTCTATTAAAGGATAATGTTAATCTTATTCAATCGAATTTCGATTTCCCCTCTTACATTATAACATTATCCCCTGTAATGTAGAGAGTCAAATTTCCCATAGAGGATTTTCAAAGAAAACATCAGCCTATATTTACATTATTTGCCTTGATCCCATCTTAGCAAATATGTATCTGTGTACATGTAAACATTTTAAAGCCTGAAGGGGATACACAGTACAGGCATACATACATACATATATATATATATATATATAGATATATATATATATATGCATACCGGGTGCATAGCTACAAAACGGAATAACACCTTTATTTTCATAAACTGAGGTTGAGACGATTTATGAGCAGGTATATCATAAATTATTTTTAAAACATTAATCAACATGTTAGCGAAATATTATAGTGATATCTTCTGCACATAATATTTTGGTCCTTTTTATGCCTATAGGTTTTATAGAATTGCATCCGACAGGATATATAAATAAGCATTATAGCTTTAAAATTCATCTATCGAACTTAGGATCTTATCAAAAAGATTGACCAAAAATGACCTTCCTCACTTGGGAATCGAACTTGCACCCTCAACATTCAGAATTGAACACGCCTTAAAATACTGCGTTATTGCAGCCCCTTCAATTTCTCTCAAAAATAATATAGCCATTGATCATGGAAAGCAAAAAGCTTAAGATACAAATCTTTTTTTAAAGTGATTTTCATGACGTTGCCGTTCGGTAATTAACGATTTAATTATGACTTGTGGTTTTTTCAAACAAGTTACTAAAGTCCGTTTAGTAACCCAATTTTTGAAGATTTTTTAATTAAAATAGTTAAAAATGCAGGTTTTCCCTTTTTGCTCAAGAATCCGACCTCTTCAAATAACTTTCGCTAAGAGCCATATAATTGCCAGCATATAAAGATCCAAACAGTTTTTTCCGATATAGTGATACTTTAGAAGTCATTTTTCATGTACTTTAACATGAGAGGTTAAATGGTAAAAAACCCGCAAATGAAAAAATATTATACATAAAATAAAGTTCTATGTATCGAAAAGAATATCTAAAGGTATGATATTTGAAGTGTTTTTTGCATCATATCTAAAGCTGCACCTTACATTTCAACTTTAAAAAAACAAAAGCAATATTCTATAACGTTACTCTCTTTATATAAGCTCTTAACAAGTTAGCATAGTGGTAAAAAAAATATAGCAGGCAATATACGGAAAGTGAGTTAGTATAATCATAATAACATCAAATAAGCCTTGTTATCTCCAGGTAGATTTTGAAAGTGTAAACAAACAAAGTCTCCGTCCCTGTGTACAAAAAAAAGAATAAATGAAAGCTTTCAGCATCCTTATGTACACATCAATCAATATATATATCAAGAATATTGAGTCTTCATCAATATACCGATATGATATTTACAAAAAAATGAGAAACATCACAGGACTCCATGAGGGTAGACAAATAAAATATTTTGTGAATATTTTTAGCCAAACAATGAACACATTTGAAAATATATATTTTTAATTTATAATTTATATCATTATATATTTATATTAATATATATATATAATATATATATATATATATACAGGGGCAGAGTGGCCAGCGGGGTACCGGACTATTCCCGGTGGGCCGCTAGCCTCAAGAAACATAAACGGCCGTTGACAACGTCCCAATGACATATGGGGCCTGTATAAGGCCGGCGAGGGCATAATTGTCCCGGTGGATAAATTCTTCCCACTCCGTTCCTGTATATATATATATATATATATAGAGAGAGAGAGAGAGAGAGAGAGAGAGAAGAACAAAGTTGATAAGAAGAAAAACCCTTTTTAAAATACTTTCACCATCATCATATGATGAAGTTTAAAAATATGGAGCTTCTTTGCCCATATGGTTCGTTAAAATTGCATCCGACTGGACATAAATAAGCATTACAGCGTTAAAATAAGTGTATCGAACCTAAGATCTTTTCAAAGGGTTGACCAAAATTACCCTCTCGGGATTCGCACCTGCTTTATTTTTACTTTGACTCCCTACGATTGTTCTCCTATAACAATGGGCCCAAAGCGAATTAGCCAAAAATATAAAAACAAGCTTGAACTTTTGTATATAAAACCTTCAAAATTCGCTAATATCTGAAATAGGATTTTGCTTTTATTTAGGTCTAACGTCATTGAACGAATGAAGTAGCAAAAATGTATTAAAGCTGGTGTCACTTTTTAATGTTTATTAGTTTTAAAATAAAATGATACAGAAAATGTATTTATGTCATTAAGGCATTCTACGTTTACTAACTTAGGTCGAACGTGATGGGACAATAGAATATGAGCAATGCTTAAAAAAAATAATCTTGAGCACGCTATTGAGTAAATTCGAAACGTCAAAAATGTTTTCTCTTAATGCCCGTTGTTCTTGCAATTTCTTCATAATATCACAGTTTTTTTTGTGAAAATATATATCAAAATGGAAAATGAAAAGGCAAGGAGTGAACGATAAAAGGATATGCTACAAGTGTATATACTCTGAAAAAACATATAGTTGATCACCCCTTTTATCTATATATTTTAGTGTCTTTTATGCACTATAAGTAGTTTGGCATCATAATTCATGTCATATTTCGACACTCAATACATACATATATGTTGCATAGCAAGCACCCACAACCGTATCGAATAATGAAAAAAAATGAATGAATTGAATATAAATGATACTCTCCATGTAGCTCATTTTAATATACTCCATAATAGTCATTAATCATTTTGAGGAATATTTATATTGTCCATCGTGGCTTATTTACAAGTGCTTGCGAAAGAATCCACTCAGTATGTCTGAGGAGAATTTCAGCAAGGAAAGAAATGGACACTAAGTGATAACTAATTGTATGTAGTTGTTTATCAACATCAACTGCTGTCCCTAAAGAGTCATAAATATAATTAAAAATATTTTTACTTTAACAATATTATTGATACCAAAACCTTAAATTTGATCTTCAAGGATCTAAAAAAAGCTTAGCTTGATTTTTGTTTTTTTGCTTATTTGATCGGATAGAGTTGGAGTAACCGACTGGATATAATAAACATAATAGCATTACAATTAGTCTATTGAACCCGGATTTTTACAGTAATATGTATGAAAAGGAATCTAATAATAATAATATATGCACACTAATAAAGCAGAAATACTTTTTGAATTGACATCCGTCTTGATGTTACTTACCAAAAAAATGTTTATAAATACTATTTGTAAATAATAAACGTATCACAAAACCTATAACAACAGCTGCAATTGGTGTGTGATATTCCACTTTTGTAAGCAAACTAAGGACTATTTTTTTTCTTCTCCTGTATGTTTAGATGATATTAGGACATCTGGAGCTTAGCCTGGATGCTTACAGAGACCCATTATGTCTTTTAAGGGAGTGTTTTAATATCAAACATAACCAATGTTAATATCACTGGAATTTTTGTAGGATGTGTCTTTTTTTATTATTCCACAGACCACTTTATTTCACCAGCCATTTTAAGTCGCTAAAAAGTGTTTGAGTTGATTTTTTTTTTGTATCCGTATATCTTAGAGGCCGGACACTACGTCCTACCTCATCATACATGGTGTCTTATTTATAAACTAAAAAACTACTCGTTTTTTGAATATATTTTTTCACACTTTACCGAATAATATGTTCTAAACAAAAAAAATGTCTGAAACAACTGAATCATGCCATCTTATTAATTATCCTTGAACCATGCAGATGTTAACAAACTCTTTTCGTATCTTTCTTCCTCAACCATATACGCATAACTAATACTTTAGATATAAGTAATTTAAGTAGTGATTGGATATATTCGCCGACCTATATAATAAATTGAGGACGGTGCAATATTCCAAATAATCAGACTCAATTCCCTTAGATCGGTTTGAAATGGGATCATGACGTCATTTATGTACAGGCGACATCTAACGTTAAAATAACAGCCAACTTATAATGCTTAACTTTTTCTTTGCATTATCGTTGATGCCCTAAGGTCCTTCCATGGTTTAGTGTAAATGCATGAATAATTAACTCCTACACATAACGTTTTTTAAGAAGTATGTCATAAAAAGAAGCTATTAAACAAACATATAATTAAAACACACAACTCCTTATGACCTCATTCACCCAAAAACCCGGGAGGTTAAAGTAATTTGCATGCTCAAAGAAGGAGATGATGACCCCTTAACGTGCATGTCACATGAAAATATGTTCTGAGGAAATAAATATTTGAAGCACTCCGGAAATGAGATTTATCTTCTCTTTTCCTATAACTTATCCTAAGGGAAATATTTTGAAATATGTCTTAGTGATCTTACATACTTCTGGTCATATTCTGACTCCTTTTTTGCCTGCCCAAGAATGAGGGGCATTTATTTAGTGGATCATGTCATAAGTCAGGAATCTAACTCTTAATGATGGATACTATTATATAAATGATAGCACTTAATCTAAGCATCCATTAAACTTATACAATTATGATTAATGGGGGGAATCAATTATGTTTCTCATTGAGCATGTACTCAAGTCCTAAGAGGGAGAAGAAGATGCTGTAAGTACATTGAGTAAAGGAGAAAATGAGTGGATAATTGCTCTTGACCTTGAAGTAAAACAATGGAATACTCTGGAAACATATATTATATGGGTCTTTATTTCGATACTTATAGTTCATTATGGTATTTTGAGAGTCGTGTGTAGGAAAGAGTTCAGATTGCGCGCCAATATTTAAACTTCTATCAGCTGCATAAAGGGAAAATGGTCAACAACAAAACTGCAAGCAAAATAATATAGTATATATATATATATATACGAGTATAA